>JAKCPI010013414.1:0-10312 GCA_023213315.1 Euborellia annulipes | reverse complement strand
ATGATTTAGATTTAAATTATATTTTTGAAAAATGCATAATGAAGTTTCTGATCTCGAATTATCAGTATACTAGCCGCGCCGCCCGCCTTCGGCGGGCTTCGCGTCTAGCCAGGGGGGCTACGCCCCCTGGACCCCTCGCCTTTCTTGATGAGAAACTGCGTGGCGTCTAGACAGGGGGCCACGCCCCCTGGACCCCCGCCAGCTGGCTCGGGCCCGCCTGCGGCGGACCCTCGCCTTTTTCTTAATTATGAAAAGAAAATTATTATTAATACTAACAACTAAGTATTTCAGTCCAGTGCCTGCTTGAGGATTTGTTTACCTTCATAGAATACACAACTGCAAAGAATACTTAAATATTTCTCTATACATTTCCTATGGGAGAAATCGTAACTTAAAGAATTAATAACTCGAAAAGTTATAGGAATTTCGGGACCCGAGTATTTTCCGGGACTCTCCATAACGTCCTCTATAAGACTGCAAAATTTTTTTTCAAAATTCCATCGGGAAGTTGGTCAAACAGAGCTTGACAGACGGACAGACAGACATACGGACGGACGGACGGACACTCCGCAATTATTATATATAGATTGCTTATTCTGATTTTTGTTAAAATTTTCTCGTTTATTAGAAATTAGAAAATAATTTTATCACCATAGATGAAAATTTTAATCATACATAACTAACTATGATTATGATTAATATGCATTTTAATTATCTCACTTGAAAATTTACCATATTTGGGGGTGTAATGTGATAATTAATAAATAAAATTTCCATTAACCTGTTTGACGAAAATTTTATTAATTCTCATGCATAAGAGAATTAAAATAATTAAATAATAATTTTTATTTAATGAAAATCTAATTTCTATTTTTTCTAATATCTAAAAAAAAAATATTGTTTTTTTTCCATTTGAGAGTTAATTAATTACTGACATTGTTATGAACATGAAAATAAATGAAGAATGGATGATGATGAAGTGAATGTCAGCCAACCATCCATTAGATTCAGAATCGAAGATTCTATTCTCTTGACATGCAGGATAAGGAGGGTAAAGAGCGCGTGCTGCCGGGGGGAGGAGTTTTTTTGCAAATAATTTGGGCGGACAGAGCTCATGCACCCTTTTTTTACATGGAGACTCACCCTGTGCCGCGAATGGTCCAGCATATCTCTCAGCTCTCGACATCTCTGCCCTTCAGCCTCTCTACGGTAGACAAGCTCGTCAAATCGAACTCGGTCCTCCACGGCGATCAATTCCCGTAATTCCGTTAAGAGAGTATACTAAAAAAAATCAAAGTTATATTTCATTTATTTCTTTGGTTTATCTAAAGAAAAGGTATATAAATTATATTTAACTGTGAAGGAAGAGAAGTTTGTTTAACTGAGGCTTGAGCTTTCGTATCTAGAATTCAAGACGACACAGATTATATCAGAAATAGACGACTGGGAGATCTCAATAATAGCCATCGAGTCAGATGCCGGCAATTGGATATGGTGTATTTCAAAACTGCACCATGGGATTAGCTCTTTAATGTCTTTTAAATAAATAAATAGAGAAAAGATAGAGAAGATTTAAGCCTATATTTCGAAAAAAATTTTGCAAGCGATCTGGACCACCTCAAATTTTTATTGAGCAGATGAATTACGAGCTGCTCATGCTAAGAAGTGAGATTATGTATGAACTTATAAATACTAAAATATTTGAAAGTGAAATTAGAATCAAATTGTATGACATGTATGAAATTAAAAATCATACAATACGCCCTTGCGGTTAACTGGCCAACTATTTATATTAATAAATTGACATTTACTTTGTCCCATTATAAGTTATAACATAACCTGCCTTTTTTCGTCAGATAAATATCTCATATCGCTTGATACGTATTGAAAATTTCAGGAAAAAAAAATTGATGGAGAATATCACACAACTTTCGTTAACTAAGATAAGCGGAAGTTGTGTGCTGTGCGGTCTACACCAAATTTTTTTATTAATCTTTTTTCAAAGCCTCTTGAATGTGTACTTTACAATATCCAAGATAATATGATCAAGAAGAATTTTTCCTTTTTTTGAGACAAACATTAAAAAGGGTCGCGGGTTCGCATCCCCCCCAGGCGAAAAATTTATTTAAATTGAATTGGATACCAATCAATTGAAATAAATAGGGACGGGCTCTAAATGGCCTCCAATGCCAAAAAGAATGCCTTAAAAGAATAAAAATAAAAAAATTAAAAAAAATGATCATTAATAAAAAAAATTAAGCCCTCGGGCCTCGGTGTAGGGGTTAGTGTGCTGGCCTCCAGTACCAAAGATCGCGGGTTCGCTATCAAATCCCGTCTCATGCGACAAAAATTTATTTCAATTTAATTGGTACCAATAAATTAAAATAAATAGGGACGGGGTCTAAATTTCCTCCGATGGCGAAAAAGACCTTAAAATATATATATATATATATATATATATATTTAATAATTCTTTCATTTTATTGAGTTCGAATTTGCCGCGAAGCGAATCCCATCATGCTTTTCTCCCACTCAGGGGGGTGCACTCCAATGAAATTGTGTGACGTCACGATTGCCACCCCAATGATAGTTTGACACTTTTATCCGCTAGAGAGCAGGGTAGTCAACCGATGAAATGATCATGTGATTTCTATATATATTATATTCAAATATTGTCAAATACGTTAAAATTGTCATTCAAGAGATAAGTATTGGATTTCATTATATACTTAAAAATGTTTTTAATTATATTTATATGTTTATTAACTACATTTCCATTTATATTTTTAGGAAAAAGAAAATGTTTAGCAAAAAATTGCAATAATTATGACAAACTAATGAAATTGATAACCTAAAGATCATTCGATTTGAGCACAGTATTCCTAAAAATAACAGTCACCTGTGAGATCTTTCACAACAAATGGAAACATCAAATAAGATAAGTAATTTTTCTAGTAAAACTATGACAAATATTAGTGAAAATCAAACAATTGTCAATATTTTTGACAATAGTTTGAGAATAAGAAATTATATATAATATTTAAGATATTATATACATCGCGTAGGTAAGCCGCGAAACGGAGATTTATATAATTAGATATTACTTCATGTACCCGAAAAAAGATATAAGGGTGTGCCGCCGGGAGTCGAACCACGGATCCACCGATTTGCGCTCAGTGTGCCCTTACCACTAGACCACAGCACGGCATTCGGGTATATGAACTCAGTTGGAAAGCAAATTTAGCCATCGGGAGGAATGGACCCGGATTTGGCGCCACAAATTCCTCCGTCAACCTGGTGCAATCCAGTTGGCATAGTTGAGACGACCTCAATTTTAACTAATTTATAAATAAGAAATTATATATAATATTTAAGATATTATATACATCGCGTAGGTAAGCCGCGAAATCTTTTTTCGGGTACATGAAGTAATATCTAATTATATAGTTTGAGAACACCAAATATTCTTCAAAATTTATTATAGAAATGGAGAAAGATCATCCATTAAATGATACATCAAATTCCTTAGAAGATTTTTCTTTTTCAGAGGATTCAGATGTTATTCGTCGACAAAACTATCAACTGGACAACTCGCCTAATTTACCAGCAACTAACGTTACTAATTTTTATTCTTTTTCAGATCGTCACAAATCTATAACAAATGACAATTTTACTTTATTTATTTATCTATTGTGTATTTTTGTTCATTTTTACATATTATAAATTTTTTTATTTCTTGTTTGTATTCTGTACCCCAAAAGGTATAAAATATATTTATCTGTATTTTTTTAAATAAATAGTTTATCTTTCCAAAATATCTGATGTTTATGTTATAAAAAATACCCATATTCTTTCTATATTTAAAAAAATTACTTATTAACAGTAAAATAATATTCATATATATTTACACGGAATACCAAATTTTAAATTTAGCGGCTAAAATTTGGTTTGAATTTTGCGCAAATTCCCTGCGTTCTGATTGTGCCACCCTGATGGCGGACAAAAACCAGAAATTAACATTGAGTACGCTCTCTGTTTATATATATACTCTGTGCTCCCACTCCTGTCAGTTTAAATTGTGACAGCATATAATTGTCTCTCTTCTTTGTTAGTTTTTTTATTTTCTCACCTATTCCAAACAATCTTTTAGAAGACCTATCTCATAGTAAGTGACATTTGCAGTGAATAATATGAGCCTTTGGAACTAGTGAGGTAGAATATTCTATCCATCTTATCATCTACCCTGTTTGAAATCACACTTTAAATTTATTGCAAGAGCAAATACATTTTTGTATTCAATTAATATATAATAATCTAATTTTGATTCATACATAATTGAAATATCTAATATATACTCACTTTTTCAGGACTGGTTAGCAATTCCAAAAGCACAGCCACGAAAGCATCCACAGTCATTTGGCGAGCCGCATATTCTTCTTGATAATAGGCGAGAGTGGCAAATTCGGCTTTACTTAAAACTACACGAGCCTTTTCTTCTACCATTTGGAGTGCTGGACAACGGGGAGGGGGAGACGATGATGCTGACTTACTACCTCCGTGCATCGCTATATTCTGCGTGCCACGAACCCCTCGGCTGGACAAACAAAAAAGTAAATTCTTAATTATTCGTCATTATCGTATTCCAAATTCATTATAAATCCATATATTTACATCTATTATACACCTGGCATAAATGACTATGTTCTCTTCCTTTTTTTTTCATAATCTAGATCAAATCTTTGTCACGCAAAATTGTTTAGCTCTCAAAGTTGATTTTGTTAAACTTTTGCACTCTCCTTACACTTAAATACTGAAGAATTCTGTCATCAAGATTTTAATTTGAATAAGTCAATAAAAATTATACATAATTTCACATTTCATATATAATTTTAAAGTTCTGAACTCATTTCATAGATTAAAGAAATACTACTTTTCTTTAAAAGATTAAAAAATTTTGTTGATTACATTTATGGTCGTCTGTTCTAAATTATTATGTTCATTTTATATCCTTGATAAAAATTACTTACTTCTCGAGTGAAAGAGAGGAATGATATTTTTATAAAAAGAAACTTATCGGAACAAATCCTTAAGTATTTGGAAAGTCTTTTAATACCAACTCGGTTAGTAAGAGATTTTCTTTTATTCCCTATCAATCGGTTTGAGGATGATTAATGGGATGTGACACAATGTCTCTTATCGGTCATTTATCAATTGTCGCTTAGTTACCCTGGACTGTGCAGTTGGTGTGGACCCGTCGTTTCCCACGGGGGTAACTCGTCGTACGCTGTACACGAATGAGGTACTTTGCCCACGTCACGAACTACCAGACTCATTCGTTTGTGAAATTTCAGTTGATTGACTGCCTCGTCGTGGGTCACTTCTAGGAACGATTGACCATTCACTTCAAGGATTTGATCACCAACCTGCATAAAAATAATTAATATACTGTATTTATTTGAAAATATCGTCTTATACTAAAATGTCTCAATGTGTGTGATTAGTATGAGAGAAGGCTATATTTTTGGCTTTATTTTATAACAAACATACAACCAAGTATTTATTAATTTAAATAAGCGAAAAAGGTAGGTACCGGCACCCTTGAGAGCAGCGGTTCCCAACCCGTGGGCCACGGGCTTATTGGAACAGGGGACGTCTAATGAAAAATAAAAATTATATAAGCCAATATATAGGTTTACATATAGGGGAGAGGGCGGGACATTGGGACAGTACAAATAAAATTAGCTGTGTATAGTTCGTCTTTCAATATTATTGATCATATAATGTTATGTTGTTGACACTGATAAATGCACTATCTATTGCCATAGGCTTAGCGCTTATTCACCGATAGATGAATTAGATTTTTGCAATTTTCCAAAAAATCCAAATTGTCCCAATGTGCCTCTTGGGTGAGGTAGATTTGGACAGTGAAGAGGCAGATGTGGACAAAAACAATTTGTTTTGTTCTAAAAAAATAATTTGCTGAATAAAGGTGGCACAATCTAACACAGTGGTTCCCAACCTTTTTTGGCCCATCGCCCCTTTCTGGAGGCTGACTAACACCTATCGCCCCCCTTTTCATTTTCATTGTATGTCTAATTTTAATCTAAAGTGTAAATAATAATGCAGTTTTATTATTTTAAATTTTGTTACCGTAGATATCAGTAGCGTAGCCAGGATTTCTGCTTGGGGGGGGGGGGGGCAAAAGTTTTATGAACCCCCCCCATTCTCCAATAAACAAAAAGTTGAGAAATTTTTTTTAGATAATATAATAATTATAAATAAGAAATGCCCTCGGGATTATGTGTAGAGGTTAGCGTGCTAACCTCGTATACGAAACGTCGCGGGTTCGGACCCCGGGCAGTCCGATGATTTTATTTAAGCCATTTGGATACCAAATGGCTTAAATAAGAATGCCTGGACCCCTAATATGTGTATATTATCAATAACGGATATCGTTTAAAGTCTTAAATGGCCTGAGTTGCCGAAAAGACCGTGTGAATGTGAGTGTGAATGAGAAAAAAGTGTGAATGTTTTAAAAAAAAAAAAAAAATAAATAAATAAATAAGAAACAAATTAAAAAAAAAATTTTTCTTGAAATAAAAAATAATTTTAATACAAAATTCGTAAATATTAGATTTTTTCAATTATTTATAAGTTTGTTTTGTTAGATTTTAGAATTTATGAGAGTTAATAAAATATTTATTTTAAAAAAAAAATCATTAGGGAAAACAATAGGTATTTTTTTGTTTTAGAGAAGGCTTTGGGGGGGCGGCCCCCCTGCCCCCCCCCCTGAATACGCCACTGGTAGATATATAAAAACAGCCAACGCAGTTTTATCTGTTCACTCTTAGCTGTTGTAGTAATTGTACAGTAGCACCAAAAATACATGATTTGAAATATTGTCGCTTAGGTGGTTTGGGGGGGGGGGGTATTAGTAAGTAGCCCCGGGGCCCGTCAAGTCTGTCTGCGGCCCTGTCCACAATATAATATCTTAAATATTATATATAATTTCTTATTTATTAGTGTCCACATGTGTAGGGACACGAAAAAAAGTATCGATACTTACTGGTATCGATACTTTTGTTTCGATACTAGTACTTTTTTTACTCGATACTTTTCTTTCGATACTTTACTCATATGAGTACTTGATTGCCGGTATCGAATGAAAAGTACTCATTCAAATATCTTCTTTTTTTTAAGTTTTTTCCGCATCTTAGGCCATATAGACAGACTTTGAACGTTATATAAATATTTTAAATTGCGATTCTGCCAAAGAATATCGCATTTTCTTTTTTTCTCTTAATATAAATAGTAAGTTGATATATAACAGATGGTCGATATTTGCGGGATAGACTTTATTCCATCATATTCCTAATAATTATTTATTAATAATGGAAAATTTGATACTTTTTAATAAAAACCCTTTCAATTAATATCATTAAATTTCTAATTTAATTTTTCTTGTATTATTGCAAACTGTATTTACTAAATTTAAAAGTGCGCAAATATTACATAGAAAGGCCAATATATAAACTAATAAAAATACTGGTCGACAAGGTTTTCTTCACAAGAAATCTGATTAGTGAATTTAGTACATTTTTTTTTATAGTGAATTCAGATATGTAATTAGAATTTTTGCATCAGCCGTTTAGAGCACTTTTTCTATTAAAATATTTTTCTATATATCTCTAAAAGTGTGCCTGATGTGGAAAAACTGAAATGATATTTGAATTTATGAAAAATATTTCTAGAATCTCATATCTTTATTCTTGTGAAAGAAAAAAAGTTCATTTTTGTCGACCAGTGAAAATGGACAGACTTTTATTTTGGCGAAATCCGTATATTAGTTGAGAAAACCCCGTCCTCCTGGTACTCATTACTTTGAGGAAAATGGCGCACCAGTATACCCCATTGATCTTCCGTTGGGCCCTTTGAACGACGTCAGGAGCCTAAGATGCCGAAAAAACTTAAAAAAAAGAGGAAAAATACTGATACTTTAAAAAATACTCGATACTTGGTGGTATCGATACTTTTCATCCGATACTTTTTGGTATCGATACTTTCCTTTCGATACGATACCAAGTACAAGTATCGATACTTTTCTTTCGATACCGTATCCCTACACATGTGCCTCTCGCTAGATGTCCCAATCTACCTCAATCATGTTTATAAACAAAATGAGGCTATACCAATAGCTAAAATAAATAATTACATCTGCATGTACCGACATAGTAAGAATATACAAGTACACTTATCTCTAATATTTCAACTGTCTTAATTCAAACGTTCATATGGAAAATAATCGACCTCAAACGATTTCCGATTTTTTTACAACGCAGGACAAATATGATGTAGCAACGTGTAACTAGCTATGGCGTAGCTTGACGCTGTTAAAATTTTTCTATAATAAAATAGGTTCTTAATACACCCTAATGGTCAAAGAGTACAATCTAACTTTACATTTAGTAGCGCTAAAATTCGAATGTCCCAATGTGCCTCGTGTCCCAATGTCCCCCCCCTCTCCCCCTACACTGGGCCTTTTACGGAAAAAGTGGGCCGCACATAAAAAAAATCTGGTGTGACTGGCGCACAGCACACAACTTTCTCTTACCTTCGGTAATCGATTCTGTGCTTGTCACACCAGATTTTTTGTGTCGACATGTATTTAGTTCCCGGCAGTAGGGAATATTTGAATTTAGATGTAAAATTTATAAGTATGGGAAAATATTTATATTTTGTTATCATGGCAACCATTTCTCCTATCTTTCCTATGAAACACAAGAGTAAAGTGGTGTTCAGAAGATTTCAATCGCAAA
This sequence comes from Euborellia annulipes, assembly GCA_023213315.1. Classification (NCBI taxonomy): domain Eukaryota; kingdom Metazoa; phylum Arthropoda; class Insecta; order Dermaptera; family Anisolabididae; genus Euborellia; species Euborellia annulipes. The sequence goes on along the minus strand of JAKCPI010013414.1, from coordinate 1,496 downwards.
ATGAGAATATACATTTTAAAGAGCATCTAAAAAATAATTGATTTTTGAATTTAAAAAAAAAATCGTTGGAGCAAATTTTGAGAAAATCGAAAAAAACTGAAAAACTACATCAGTAAAGTACTAGTACTCTTTGGCCGATTTTGATTAAAAGCTTATTTTTCCGGTCACGGGGGGTGTTTAACTTATATATAAAATTTCAGCCTCATACAGACCATGTCGCGAAAACCACTTTTTTGGATTCAGGGGGACCTCAAAACGTGAAGATCCATCAAAATCTCGACATCGAATTTTTGACATGAATCCAATACTTTCTCTCTATATATATATTACATATATACATAGGTAAGAGAAAGTAAAAAGGTTGGGAACGCCTGCTTGAGAGGAAATCTCAAAACGTCCATCCAGATCGCGCCTCAGCCCCTGAGAAATCTGAACGCTTGATTTGAGCAGTTTCTCTGAATGAAATTTAGCTATCTATCAAATTTAAATAAGCGAATGCGGTGCTGTGGTCCAGTAGTAGGGCATGTTGAGTACAGATCGACAGTTCCGTGGTGCGTCTCCCCTAACTTTTTCGCTTTAAATTAAATAGTGGTAAGCCCGCCTTCGGCGAGCAAATGCGTCAAATTTATTCTTGTTCACTGTTTGGATATTTTGCAATTGCTCGCCTTTTAAGGTTTCAAATTTCCCTCTCTGACTTAAATTTTAAATTTCCCTATCACTTTCTGTAACTCTAGCCAATCAGCGCCTGTTTACTTATATAAAAGGAGCAGGAGTAGCCAAAAATAAAAGCCTAAATGTATTTCAGTTAATACAGCATGTTGATTTTCAAAATTTTGGTCTCAAAATATAATAAAGATATTCCTTTTGAAAGTGCTCCACTGTCCTAAAAAGGTTGTCAACGCTCTACATACTAGAAGAAACCATTAACTGAAAACATATTTCATTAAAGGAGTTTGAAACCCTTCTTTTTTTACTTTTGGGATTTTATTTAAATTTCTATTTTCTTTTTATTTTAAAACATGCAGTAGTGATATAACCTAAATGAACAAACTATTAAGCTATATCAAATCTATTTTTTCTTGAACTTGTAATTTTGTGACTTTATTAAAGTCTGTTTCGGTGCACAAAATACGTCGCCCCATATATTTAATTAAAACTACTGTACTATCAGTAATATAATTAAATTCTTTAATTTGTTCCTCTCTTTCTTCCTTGTCAGATGCATTTGTATTTTTTTCCTAAGTTTGCAAATAGCATGTAAATTTTATTAAGAGTAAACGTGTTTTAATGAATAGCTCTTTCCCTGTGTTAATGTAGCAAGCCACCATGAAAGTGGAATATCTCAGGTTCGAGAACATTATTTCATAGATCGGTATATAATTTAGGCTATTATTTGTTAAAGAAACCAAGTATGTTGGGACGATTGAATTAATTTCTTGGCTGTTTCTGCCTCTACACAAATTTTATTAAATACCATACCCACAACTTTTTCATCA
>JAKCPI010013413.1:0-22314 GCA_023213315.1 Euborellia annulipes | reverse complement strand
GCTCCGTGAGTGGCACGGCACACATCGTAACGGTATTTCCCGTCGGCTGTTGTGTCACGTGCTATTTTTATGTTGTTGTTGTTTATTTTATGGAAATATACGAAAATGAGCAAATATTTTTGGTTTATTTAATTTTATTATTAATATTGCCCCCCCGGCCTGAGCACAGGTGGTAGAGTTCTTGCCTCTTGTCCCGTAAGGGTCATCAGGACGAAATTTGATTTCTATTTAATTGGAAACTAACAGGTAAATGGACTTCGAGGGCGGAAAGATCTTAAAATTCAGGGTTCAATCTATGTAGACCAGTCAAATGGTACAAAAAAAAGGCCTAAATTCGCAAAACGCGATCTACCTCTGCCTTTTCGGTATGTTATTTAGACCCCTTAGGAGAGTGTGAAACCACATTTTGCAACCAAAAAAAAGTTGTGCTTCCCGCGTAATACGTGAAAAACAGCAAATATTTCGGACTTTTTTCAGTTTTTGCAGTTCAATTCAAAAAACTATGAACTTTTTGACATTAGTGGATTATACCATTTTGAAAGTATATTAAATTTGAAATAATTCAAGCGAAACCACAACTCCGTATCTCTAATAGTTTTTGAGATATGATGATTAAAAAATTTACAAGCTTTTCACAAATGTTACAATTTTCAGTTTAAAGCCGAATATCGGCTTAACCGCTCATACTTAGAAAAAAGTTGTGATAAATTGAGTTTTAGCACATTTAATTATCTTTCATTTAAGCGTAGTCCGGGGTCAGTAACCCTTTTAGTTCTCTTGTAATCGTATCAGCAAATCTGAAAATTGTAACATTTGTGAAAAACTTGTAAATTTTTCAATCATCATATCTCAAAAACTATTAGAGATACGGAGTTGTGGTTGGGCTTGAATTGTTTCAAATTTAATATACTTTCAAAATGGTATAATCAACTAATGTCAAAAAGTCTATAGTTTTTGAATTGAACTGCAAAAACTGAAAAAAGTCCTAAAACTGTAGTTTTTCACGTATTACACGGGAAGCACATCTTTTTTTTTGCTTGCAAAATGTGCTTTCACACTCTCCTAAGGGGTCCAAATAACATACCAAAAATGCAGAGTTACATTGCATTTTGCGAATAAGTTATACAAATTTGTGTTGTGACATCCACGTAGATACGATACCCTTTTTCAAGATTGTATAAAAAAAACAATACTTAATCTCCCTATATATTTTATATATGGACCCTGTTACGCATTAGTGTGTCAAGCGCCAGGTACCGAGATTTGAGAAAAGTTTTTCTGATTTAAATTGTTTTGATTAGATTATCTATCATTTTGTTTGTCAATTGTGCAAGTAAATACTGTAATTATTGCAGATATTCATAAATTATCTCTAAAAATACGACTAATTTAGAGAATAAACAATAAAATTATTATTGCAAAATTCTCAAAGTCCAATTATATTTGCAAAAATGCTTCAAAGTCCCTTGACGCATGATTGCAAATTAATCTATGCACTATTTATATTAATAAAATAATTTTAGGTTTATAATTCAAAAATTAAAACGAAGATATTATTAAAGTTCTTTTATGGTTATATTTAATACTAAGAGCATAGAAACCCTTTACCAATAATAAATAAATAAATTTTAAATAGTATTAATATTTTAAAATTAAATACAAAGTGATTACAAAATTTTCTCATCAATTAATTCCTGAATAATAACATGGAAACCGGAAATAAAAATAAATGAAATCGACTTGATATTATTTATTTTGTTGTCTTTTCGAAATCCTCATCTTCATTATCAGGAATAATATCAAATTAGGTACTACGAAACATCGTGTTAGGTACATAAATCATTTTTGCAAAATGAAAATTCTGCATTGAAATAATGTAAAAATAATTTTAAGCTTTCACATTAAATATAAATTTTTTAAAGACATATTTCATAAAAAATACTATTAATAATAGCATTTGAAACAATATTCCGTGCTTAACTCAATTTTTTGGCCTTTGACACACTAATGCATAACATGGTCCATATAGGGTAAGCGAAAGTACAAACTTGCCCACCGAAGGCAGGCATTGCGGCTCGTATAACATGTTATACTCGTTACTTGATTCATCCATTCATCATTCATTCCTCTTTTTTTTTTTTTTTTTAATTAGTGTTGCATTTAATTTGTTCGTATATTCATTGGATGCAATATCAAAGGATTATTTCTAACTAAAAAATAAATAAATAAATACAAAGTCGTTAATTAATAATTTGGATAGAGTAAATGAATAAACACAAACATGGTGGTGGTGATTAAAACACATATGAGGGATGTTTCCTCTTTCTTTCCCTAATTTCTAACAGGACTCGCTCTTCAAACAATAATACATGATTTGTCCCACTTGCTGCCTGGCTACATCAAACTCTATTTGAACTGGTGATTAATTTCATATTGAATCCTTCCCTCTATATACACGTGTGTGTGTCTGTGTGTGTGTGTGTGTGTGTGTACTAATTCTCACATAACCCAATGAACATACAAATATGTTTTTTGGTAACAGATTTTAGTTAAACTACTTCCCACCTACTCGCCACTCAACTCATTTCAGACAATAAAAATCTGGTGGGACAGAACAAGTTTCTGTTGGATCTCGGAAATGTGGAATTATCTTGAGGTGTAATCGTTGGCTATTGCATTATAAGATGTGATTGAATAATGTTGAATCTTGCTAGATGTGGTGGAGCTCTTGTATGGTTTATTCTGATGCGGTCAACTGCGGTTATTATAGATCCTGTAGAGTATGGAAGGGAAGTGAACCATGGAACACTAATATTTGAGCCTGTAAAGTTTTAGGTTTGTTTCCAAAGCAGGTTCCAAGTTTGTTTTAGGTTCATGGAGAATATATCTTGCCATGGTGCTGCTAAATTTAATATTACTCCATGTTGGGAAACCAGAATGTCTGCTATTGCATTTCCCTGCGACTGACTGTGACCTTTTATCCATCTCAGGGCTATATTAATTCCATTGCTGGAGGCTTGTGCTAATAGTTTGTTTATATTGGCCACTACACGGAAAATGGAGAAGCTAGACTCCCCGCAAGTATACTGTAATTGGGTACAGCATGCTAAGATCAACAGGGCAGAAATGGAAACACTAAAATAGACCAGATTATACAGGCAGACTGGAGCAGAATCGACAGTACGTATTACAGAGACATCAAAGAGGAAATTGGTATGGAGAGCTATCTAAAGGACGAGAGGACGACTGCTATGGATAAGGGCGAGATGCGGAAACCTGATGGAAGGAGGAGGGCAGTGGATGGAAGCAGGATCTGCAAGAGAGGAAGAGTGGGCAACGCACATTTCGGAGAGTGTGAAGAGGTAGTGGGATGGGCAGGAGGAAGCTGAGAGGTCATAGAGTTGACGAGAGACTGATAGAGGTGCTGAGAGCGGTGGAGAAACACTGGGCGGAAGAAGGCTAGATAGCCCAGGCTTCTGATTCGATCACTTGTACTGAATCTAGTTTTGCTGTATATATATCGTAATTTGTAAATTGTTCATTATTGTACTCAGGATTAAATAAGGGATCTGACCCTAATTCTAACATATTTTGACATATCCCACATAGCACTGCAACCAAAAATCGGACATTTCGACGCCGCAGGGACGTTCTGCGATGTCCCAAAGTTGCAGCATCGTCCCTTCGACGTCTAAATGTCCGCTTTTTGGTTGCAGTGCTATGTGGGATGGGTTATCAGTCTAGCCACCCCAGCATATAAAATTCCCCCAACTAGAAACTTTATTTTTCGACTTTTGGCCAGCTTTATTGGGATTCTGACCCACTGTGCGCCATATTTTTAAGGGAGGCGTGGCAACATAATGCTAGAGGATATAATCAATTAGAGATAGAAAAAGACAAACTATTTATTCCTAAAAACTCAAAAAAGTTTCGCCTCATGGGGCTGCAGAAATATTTTGTTGATACGGTAATTCAATTCAATCACCAACAAGTGAAAGAAATAAAAATTTTCAATATGGTCAAGAGTTTGTTTGTTGTTGTTGTCTATTGTATTGTATATGAAATTTCGCAACTTTGTGGGTGGCGACGCCGGGGCGGGGGGGGGGAGGCGGAGGAACGAGCAATGGACCAACAATGGAGCAATCAGTGACGAGATGAAGAATAGTGCTTGCTTAGTTGCTTACTTCACTTCGCTCTTCTCCTCGTCAATTACGATTAATTGCTAAGGAATGAAGAGGGCGGGCGGGAGAGGGAAGGGATTACGTTCATTGCCTCTACACACACACACACACACACTCCACTCACCTTTTCATTTGAAATTAATCTCGAATTCATGGATCCCAACCAGCCAAGTTTCCTTCTCTATGGATTACTTCTAGTGGCTTAGATCACTTTTAGTTAGGACGAGGCAATTTCCCTTCAAGGGATTCACCCAGAAGAGGGGCTACGTACCTAAAACAAACAAAAATAATATTAATTTCTTTTTTTGTTTTTGTATTAAACAAAAAAAAACAAAATTTAAATGTACATGATACACCACTAATAACACTGTGCTACAAGAAAAAAGCCCCGAGAAAATTCCTTCAGATTCTTAAGTAAAATGACCTCCTGAATCCAAATATGACCTTCGTTTTCCCCCACCACGTACCGTTTTCGGGGGGGAGCCCCCTACTTATTCCCACCCCTTTTCGTTAATTTAAACAATTTGGAGGGATGAATAGGAATATTTTAGCCTTAACATTTCTTCAGAAGGTCTAGAGAAGTGAAAAGTTAAAAAACATTAACATTTGATTCCAAGGGGGGGATGTGGGGGAGGAATTTGTCTCTTAAAATGTAAAAAAATCATTAAAAATGATCGATTTTTTCTGATTTTTCCCAATTTTTTCACTGATTTTCTACATATTCCAGCTGACAGACCCACCTCACCCTTCCTTAAACATCCCTCAACTAAAAAAAAATATATAGGACAAAGCGGGTGGGGTGTGGGCGATTCCGAAGCCCTTGCAAGAAGAATTTTAGTTTAGTTTTTTCCAATTTTCTCGAAATTCTCTTTAAAGATTTCTTTCAAATTTTAAATATTTGCTAGTTCCGGGATAGAAAACAAATTGCGCTTGGTTTCATCTTCAGGACACCTCGAGCACTAGTACTTTACTGGTGTACTTTTTTAGTTTTTTTTCCAATTTTCGTTTTAAAGGTTTTATCATGTTCAAAGCCTAGTGGGCTTGCTTCCTGGTCAAACCGCCCCTCTTTTTACCCTGGACCCACACAATTAACTCTCCACGAATATTAAATTTTAATTAATGCGCAATTTTGTAAATTTAATTTTTTATATCAATAATTACTTACAATGTATTTAATTTAATAATGTCAACAATACCAATTAGTAAACAAATACTTATTATTTAAATTCTATTATTAAAATACTAATTATTAATTAATTTTATTGAAAATAATAATTGTTAATTGTCTCCCGGCTGACGCATTTCCTGGGCAACTCTCTTACGTATATCTCATGATTAAAGTTTTCTTATGAGGCACTCACTGTCTCCTTCCTTTAAGTATCCACCCAGTAATGTTGCTATTCCTCAAAACTCCCTGGACTGTTATTTCTTATTTTGGTGTTTTTATTGATGTTTCCATTGAGGAGCAAGTTGTCTCGTTATAATTTCCTTTCAAATTTTAAATATTTTCTGATGTACTTTTTTTAATTTTTTACAATTTTATAAAAAAAAAGACCGAGCTCCGGCTCGGCCACCCCGGAATTTAGAAATGAAAGCAGGAAGAGGAGTTAAAGATAGGAAATAACGTAAATTCAAGGCGTGCCGGTAGATGGCCAGAGCTCGATTGGGTTTGAGATGTGTGTCTTCGGGTACGGAAGCATCTACCCGGGGATTCCGATAAGAATTTCAAATAATAATATTAAGTATTGTACAATCAAACCCTAATGGCCTCTGAAGCGAAAAAAAATATTCTCTGGACCATCAAATGAACCTATTTAACATTTAGTGGCCAAGTTGTTTGATCCGACTGGTTTAATTCTCGGTAATTTTATTTTAATATCAGCAAGTGAAATAAATAGAGAAGAAAAGAGACAGAAACTCGGTCAACAAGATGTTGCCTAACTGCCTATTTTTCTTTTTCTTTTTTTTTTTTTTGTGTGTGTGTGAAACGTTAAACGAATATTAGTGACCCTTTAGAAATAAAAATTCCAGCAACGCAATTCTAGAGGGTTCATAATCCCTTAAAAACAAAAAAAAAAAAAAAAAACGTTACATTTATGAATTTAGATTAATATTTCCAATATGGATGGATATCAGCCAGCCAGCAGCGTGATTCTTTATTAAAAAAAAAAAAATTAAATAAAAATGGCGTTATGTTGAAGATTACTCTGGTCGACAAGGTTTTCTTCACAAGAAATATGATTTTTTCATTCTGAATTCAGATATGTAGTTAGAATTTTTCCATCAGGCACAGTTTTAGAGATATAGAGCAAAATAGATTTTAATAGAAAATGTGCTCTAAAACGGCTTTTATTTAGAATGTTGAAATAATTTTTAACGCGACACCCCGTAGAAATATGCAGATATTTAGAATACATATAAATTTTAAGTTTCATCCCAATCGGAGGTCATTTAGACGTGCCGCAAACGGCGAAAAGTTTAGAAAAACCGAAATTTTCAAGATTTTTTTGCTTTGGTCACCCCTAATACAATTTTAAATACCCCTGAATGCAAAAAACATATATTTACGATATTCTATAGTTCTTTGGCTTTCTAAAAATCATTCATTCGTAAAAATATGTTAATTATTAACGAAATTATTAACAAAAACGTCAGCAAAGAAAAAACACAAGTACACTCACTGGTCGAAAAAAATCAACTTGTTTTGTTTATAATTTCGTTAATAATTAAGAGATTTTTACGAATGAATGATTTTTAGAAAGCCAAAGAACTATAGAATATCATAAATATATGTTTATGCATTCAGGGATATTCAAAATTGTATTAGGGGTGACCAAAGCAAAAGAAATCTTGAAAATTTCGATTTTTTGAAATTTTAAGCCGTTTGCGGCACGTCTAAATGACCTCCGATTGGGATGAAACTTCAAATTTATATGTATTCTAAATATATGCATATTTCTACGGGGTGTCGCGTTAAAAATAATTTGAATATTCTAAATAAAAGCCGTTTTAGAGCACTTTTTCTATCAAAATCTATTTTGCTCTATATCTCTAAAACTGTGCCTGATGGAAAAATTCTAACTACATATCTGAATTCAGAATGAAAAAATGCACTAATCAGATATCTTGTGAAGAATAACTTGTCGACCAGAGTAATCTTCAACATAACGCCATCTTTATTTAATTTTTTTTTTTAATAAAGAATCACGCTGCTGGCTGGCTGATATCCATCCATATTGGAAATATTAATCCAATTCCAATCCAGTGCCTGCTTGAGGATTTGTTTACATTAAATAAATATTTTTATTTAATGAAAAAATCCCGCACGCCCAGGATTTGAACACGGATCCTCTTCCCTAGTCCCATGCAAAGTAAATAGAATGGGCAGATTTATTTAATCCCACCGAAGTATTTTCTACGCTCTCTAGCAGATTTTAATAAACAAAAAAAAAAGAAAAAAGCAAACGAAAGAGACGATTCCAAGTAAATATTCTGTTTTTTTGTTTAGACTGCACTATCGTTGTGTTTACTATTGTAAAAACAAAAACACAAAAAGAGAGAGAGAGAGAGAAATAAAATGTTTAATGGCGGCGGCGGCGACGCCATTTTCTCTCATTAAAAATGATTAAAAATATTTTATCTCTTGGTACGTTTTTTTTTTATTTTAAATGTTATATTAATCTCTAAAATAAATAACATAAAAGAGAGGGAATTTAAAATAATTGTTTATTTACAGGTGTCTCTGTCCTGAACAGAGAGAGAGAGAAGTGTAAATGACGTCTGATACAAAAAAAAAAAATCTGGTGTGAATGGCGCACAGCACACAACATTCGGTAAGAAAAAGTTGTGCACTGTTCTGGTCACACCAGATTTTTTGTGTTGAGATATATTTAGTTGCTCTTAACACTTTAGTTAACTTGACCACGCGATGATTCATAGATGGCGCTGAGCTACGAATGCTTCCACATCAGTAAAGTGTACTTCAAACGATTTCCACGAAAAATTTCACTGATATACTTTTTAAAAAACATCTAAAAAATAGTTCATTTATGAATTTTAAACAAAATCGTTCCAGTGAATTTTGAGAAAATCGAAAAAAACTGAAAAAGTACATCAGTAAAGTACTAGTACTTTTTGGCCGATTTTGTTCAAAAAGCTTATTTTCACCTATTGGGAGGGTGTCTAACTTAAATATAAAATTTCAACCTCGTAGCTCTTTTAGTTCCTGAGATATTTTGTTCAAAGACAGACAGACCATGTCGCGAAAATCACTTTTTGGGACTCAGGGGTCCTCAAAACGTGTATATCCATCAAAATCTCACCATCAGAATTTTTGACATGAATCCAATACCGTACTTCTTTTACGGTAACATATATAGAGGTAAGAGAAAGTAAAAATCTGCTGTGACGTGCATACTGAGTTTTTTTTTCGGGTCGAGATATATTGAAATAATAAGATCTCTATATTTGAGTAAGATATCAATTCATATTCAATAAATACCTCGATTCGTACTTCAAGATCAGAATTCGTAAATATATTGTGAATATCATTGTTGGTTTGGTCCCCCGGAAATCGAACCGAGGATCTCCAGCCTTTTGGTGCTTCCTCTACCCCACCAGGCCACCACCACCTCGGCCAACACCAACAAATACTAATTAATTATTATTTGAAATTCCTAGCGGGATCCAATCTTCGTTTATTTACCCGTGGTGCTTACGTAGACACAGCACAAACGCAACTGGCCTCTAGAAACGGAACCCCCGTTAGGTTACTTTATTTCCTATCTCTAACTCCTCCTCTTGTATTTATTTCTGGTTCCTTTTATCCAACATCTTTCTTCTATGCTAGTTTAAGGAGGGACTCCTTTCGAGGAATGCATCACTGAGAGGGATGTCCTTTCAACAGGAAGGGATGTGACAGCAACTCCCTCTCCCCGTAGAGTTGCCTGAGGGCTATTGTGGTGAGAACCAATATTCCAATGTGCCTAGACGCTCGTCAGAGACCTAACAGTAAGCGCGGAAAAAAAAAACTTGCACCTCGAGCTTATTGCATTTCACGTGCTGGGATACCGACTCCTTTACTCTCTCGGCTACTTTGCTATTTGACATTTTTATACTTTTTGAAGCCCCCAGGCTTGTTGTAGTTGGTAGCGTGCCTACCTTTTATACCGAACCCGCGACGAGTTCGGACCCCAGGCAGTCCGATGATTTTATTTAAGCCATTTGGATACCAGATTTTCGGGGGCGTTTGCCCAAAATATATTTATTTTTCGAGAGTATTTTTCGGCATCGAAGGCTACCTAGATCCAAGGGCGGATACGGGGGAGGTAATTACCCCCCCCCCCCCCGAGATTTAAAAAAAAATACTTTTTTTCGAATAAAAAAAATTTATTTTTAATGTAAAATTTTAAAAATTAATATTGTTACGAGGCACAGTGCTGGTGACTATATCGATATGGCAACCTCGTTACCATGGAGTGCAAGCAAAAATGTATATGTTTGTAAATTGAGTTTTGTTTTGTTTTTTTGTGAATAAAGATCTTGTTCTTTCTGTTTTGTAATTTGCGAGGCCATATATGTAACAATATTTAAAAATTTGATTTGTATTTATATTATTCAAACAAGTACAGAATGCGCCCTTAATTCACCGAAATTGAACCTGTGCGACCAGTCACACCAGATTACCCCCCCTTCGAGAAACACCTCTGGATCCGCCACTGCTTAGATCACCCGTTTTTATTTCATTTGATTGGTAACGGAGTGGAGATGCGAATCCCAAGCACAAGAGGCATGAACTCTAGTACTGTGCTATGCCCCAGAGACCCCGATAGTACTTTATAATTATTACCCCCCCCTCCCTCCTGGAGAAAATAAATACAATTCCATTTTTCGTTAAAATAAAAAAAGAAACAAATTGTTTAATAATATCTAATAATATTTTGACGGCAATAAATCGCAGTGAATTTATTACTTGTCCGTATGCATCGCCTGTATGAATGCCTCGCCTGTTTTTAAAGCTTATTGAGCGAAAATAGATAGATAATGCATTAATATCTTTTTTTTAAGAGTAAATTTATCTCGGGAAATGAATGGCCCGCCTGCCCGCCCGCCCATCCACCCACATACCCCCCCCCCTCTCCTTTCGCTTACCCCCGTAGCCATAGGCTAAGTAAGTAGCGAGTTGTGTTCAAAATCGCTTCTTTTTTTTTGCTTGCTGGCCTCCTTTCCTTTTCGTTAACGTCATCTTCTTCTTCCTTTTCTAACTTTGCTCAAGTGTTGATTGGGTTTATCGGCAAGAAAGTTTTTTTTTTTTTTTTTTTTTAATTGGGATAGTTGAAAAGTCAAAGTTTAACTATTCATTTAATAAACACAAGAATAAATAACATTTGGATGGGCGGCCGAGAAGAAGAAGACTGTTGAACAACCATCTATCTATTTGTACTATCCCAGACAGCTTGGAATATTGCAGCAATATTGACAACATTGCTGCAATGTTACAAAGAGGCAGATATAGAAATATTGCATCAACATTGCTGCTACCCACATAGCACAAAATATTGCAGAAATATTGCGAATCTTGCATAAATTGTCAATTAATATTGCAGGAATATTGCATAAATATTGGCAACATTCCTGCAATATTGCAACGGCAATATTCCAAACTAGGAATATTGTTGCAATATTTCTATGTTCGCTTTTTTGCAACATTGCAGAAATATTGCATCAATGTTGCTGCATTATTGTCAATATTGAGCAAGATTCGCAATATTTCTGCAACATTGCAGCAATATTTTGTGCTGTGTGGATACAGCTTTGAATATTGGCCCTGCAATGTTGCCAATATTTTGCAAGATTTGCAATATTACTTCAATATTGATTCGCAATATTGCACGCTGTCTGGGATATAAAGATAAATAGGAATAACTCTTTTTTTTTTATTTAAGGTTTTTTCAACATCGGAAAAAAATAAATAAATAAATACAGGGCGATAATTATTGAGCTATATCAAATAAAATCGTCATAACTACTGAACGGTTTGCATGCTGAAATTCAAACATGATTTAAACGCATTTAAATTAGTGGTCAATTACGCCCCGAAAAAAGGGAGCCCTCCCCCCTTCGTTCGCTTCATCATAATATGTAAATATTGATAATTATATTATAGTAGATAAAATGACAAATTTTAATATGATTATAGTTTTTATTTTTAGCATTTAAGTATGTTCGGACATTAAAGCACTTTGTTAGATTAAAAGCTAATTTTTTAATATGTTATTAATCACTATCAAATACGTATAAAATAAAATTTTGAAGCAGATCTGACGCAGGGTTATCGTGTAATTAATTTTTTAAAAAATTGAAATTTAACATGAAGTCTATGGGAAATGTCGACGAAATTCACACATATCGAATTATATAGCCACCTCTGCATTAGATACAAAAACAAAAAACTTATATTTTATCAATTCACTTTCGAGAAATACGTTAAAAATAAAATCAAAAGTTTCTGCCCAACGCTTTTAAAGATATTTTAACAAGAAAGTCAAAAAATTCTCCAAAATGACAGTCGCCAATATTTAAAAATGAGACTCCGACCAGTCTGGCAACGTCGCATAAAATAATACTCTTTTCTCGCTGTTAGTTACATTTTTTTTCCATAAAGAATTATATATATCATGTGTTGGTCCATGAGGTAATTATGAAAAACATATAACCAAGTATTTATTAATTTAAATAAGCGAAAAATGTAGGTACCGCCGGGATTGCACCACGGATCTTGTCGATTTACGCTCAACACGCCCTACTGTTGGACCACAGTACGCACTCGCTTATTTAAATTATGATAGATCGCTGATTTCAGTCTACTAGAGAAACGCCGCTCAAATCAAGCGTTCAGATTTCTCCGTTACTGAGGCGCGATCTAGATGGACGTTTTGAGAAATTAACTCAATTATGCAATTAATAAATAAAGAATTATATATATCGCAATATATATATATATAGCGTAAATCGACAAGATCCGTGGTGCAAATCCCGGCGGTACCTACATTTTTCGCTTATTTAAATTAATAAATACTTGGTTATATGTTTTTCATAATTACCTCATGGACCAACACATGATATATATAATTCTTTATTTATTAATTGCATAATTGAGTTAATTTCTCAAAACGTCCATCTAGATCGCGCCTCAGCAGCGGAGAAATCTGAACGCTTGATTAGAGCGGCGTTTCTCTAGTAGACTGAAATCAGCGATCTATCATAATTTAAATAAGCGAGTGCGTACTGTGGTCCAACAGTAGGGCGTGTTGAGCGTAAATCGACAAGATCCGTGGTGCAAATCCCGGCGGTACCTACATTTTTCGCTTATTTAAATTAATAAATACTTGGTTATATGTTTTTCATTTTTTTCCATTTGACGATATTTTTTCTCGCAAATCGTCCATTGTGTTTAAACTGATTTGCATTAAACATTGTAATATATTAAATAAAATAAAATTGAAGGCTTTTAAGATTTAAAATAGATTGAATGCAATGTTGCCAGATCTATATAACGTGAAAAACTGCTCAACTCAAAAGTCATTCATTTATTATTTTTGGTAATAATCCGAACAACCTTAAATGAATAGAGAAAAAGTTTGCAAAATCTGACATTTGAATTATATAAAAGAATATATAATAAATTTTAGGCTAGAAAAAAAAAAAAAAAAAAAAAAACTCTACTGGGAATTATAATCATTGATATTCGTTTTTAGTGCCTTAGAGAGTCTAGAGGTATAAAATTTGGTCATATAAAATTTATATTCAAAGGAGAGGATTCCATTTCGTTTAAAATTACACACAACATATATAGATACATAACTTGTATGTGCCATAAAATTTTTATGTTTAATCCTACGTATATAATCTAATAGGCTTAAATAGAGAAAGGGTTATTGTCGTTAAAGTTGGATACGTCTACGACTTATTGTTGATAGTAGAATGGAAATTAATCGATGAGGGGGGGGGGTAAGATAAGATGACGTAATAGAAAGGAATTGAGGCTACGAGGTTGAAATTTTATATTTAGGAGCGAAGGTGTTTTTTCCCGCTAAGATGGCGTAGTGTGTCATAAAAAGTATGCCCAAAAAATCAAGTAATTCGAAAATTTGCCAAGAGATGTCAGAATGGTAGCTAATAATATTTAATGCATTTTTCATTGATCTTTTAACAATAAATACTTTATAAATGTTATTATATATTAGGTATCTTTTATAAAAGCATAAAAATATATAAATATAGGCTAATACTATATCGGCTGTTAGACTAGCCTGCCATCTATTGCACGAATGCTGAACTAATTTGACAGTTGATTTTTAAATAAATCATCTAAGCTTATTTTAAAAATTTCTTAATTAATATGTGATTAATAATAACAATAAATTCATTTTTAAATTTACAAAAAATTAAAGAATATTGGGACAGATTGTTTTTTTGTACTTGCTTGATAACAAAAAAATTAATAACGATAATTTTTTAATAAGCCATTAAACAAATTATAGCTCCATGTCCCAATAATCTCTTATGAATTTAATTCATTTAAAAAAAACCGAATTGAACAATTCCTTATAATAAATCGTCTCGTTTTTTTTTCTTTTTAAGTACATTTAGACGTCGCTCCTGAACCCCCCTTAAAATGTATATTCTAATTTTTGTCTCAAAATTGTTTGAAGCACACTTTACTCCTGTACTTGATAGTCTATACCGGCAGAAACTAAATATATATCGAAACAAAAGAATCTGGTGTGACAACTTTCAAATACCGAATGTTGTGCGACCAGTCACACCAGAAAACACGAGCCAAAAGATTCATTCTTCCCAAAAAATAAATCATCATTGATTTGTTGTTAATAAGAGAGAAGCAGAGAGTAAGTAAGCGCCTTATTGAGAAATAATGACTCCATTATACGTATAACGTAATTATTTTATTTAAGCTCCACAATCAATTATGTATTTTCCTTTCTTCTTTACTTAAGTATGTTTCTTTTTTATTCTCTTTGATAAAAAAAAAAAAAAATTATTGAAAAAGAAGTAAAGTACTTCATACCAATAAATTTCCTTTTTATTTATTATTTAAACCTGACGGAATTTATGAGATTTGGGTTTATATTTTAAGGTCGCTTCAAATGAGGTAATTAATTTCTGGGGGGGGGGGGGGTGATTGGAGTTCTTGCTTAGGAGTCAAGGGGTTCGCATCTCAACAAATACAGTGTGATAATTAATAAACTACTGTACATTGCGCGATAAAATCAGTGGAACATTTTGTTTCTTCTTCAGTAGACCTGTTCTAATCTACCTTAAGGGCGTTCAGGAGCGACGTCTAAAAGTACTTAAAAAAAAAAAAACTAGACTATTATAAGGAATTTTTCAATGCGGTTTTTTTAAAATGAATTAAATTCATAAGAGATTATTGGGACATCGAGCTATAATTTGTTTAATGATTTATTAAAAAAATTAATATTTTTGTTATCAAGCAAATACAAAAAACAATCTGTCCCGGTAATCTTTAATTTTTTTTTAATTTAAAAATGAATTTATTGTTATTATTAATCACATATTAATTAAGAAATTTTTAAAATAAGCTTAGATGATTTATTTAAAAATCAACTGTCAAATTAGTTCAGCATTCTTGCAATAGATGGCATCCTAGTCTAACAGCCGATCCCCTAATAGCCTATATTTATATATTTTTATGCTTTTATAAAAGATACATAATATATAATAAAGTATTTATTGTTAAAAGATCAATGAAAAAGGCATTAAATATTATTAGCTACCATTCTGACATCTCTTGGCAAATTTTTGAATTACTTGATATTTGGGCATACTTTATATGACACACAACGCCCTCTTATCGGGAAAAACATGCGTAACATCTTCGGTCCCGTAGCCCCTTAAATATACTCTAATTTAAGAATGACTTAATATGAAATGTCTTAAACATTTCTAAGTGAATTTAACACAAATACAAATCATTTTAATCAATTTAATACAATTTAATTAAAATATGTCGATTTTCAATTTGATGTACAAATGAACAATATCTCGATATGTTTTGTTGGATATTAATTTAAAATTTTGTTTTTATAAGAATTTCTAATAAAATAGTCAGAGAAAAACTGAAATGGAAAGATTAAATTTAAGGTGCGCGTCTCGAAAAACGGTTAGAACACCGAGTTACTCGAGGCGGCAAGAGATGGCGTTACTGTTCCCCATAGGAATACACGTAACTTGTTCCATTTTATTCTAGACTTTCCAGCTAATTAAGGTGCACGTCTCGGGGTGCTAATTTTGGGACTTTGCGGCCACAATTTTGAAGTTATCGACCTCAAATTTTTTTTAAATTAAAATATCTACAAATAATAGAAGCCCTTTTTTTGATTTTCGAAAAAAAAAAATATTTTTTTTAGATTAATCGCATTAAATAAAACATATTTAAAAAAAAGGAGCTCTATAAGTTGTAGATAATTAAATTAGTAATCATTGTGATAAAAATTAATTAATTTTTTGCCTGTAATTAATTAGCTGGAAAGTCTAGAATGAAATGGATCAAGTTACATGTATTCCAATGGGGGAACACTAACGCCATCTCGAGTCAATCGTGTTATAACGGTTTTTCGAGACGCGCACCTTAATTAAAGGCAAAAAATTAATTATTTTTTAACACAATGATTACTAATTTAATTATCTACAACTTATAGAGCTCCTTTTTTTAAAATATCTTTTATTTAATGCGATTAATCTAAAAAAAAAAATTTTTTTTCGAAAATCAAAAAAAGGGCTTCTATTATTTGTAGATATTTTAAATAGCTTTAATTAAAAAAAAAAATTTGAGGTCGATAGCTTCAAAATTGTGACCGCTGGAAAGTCCCAAAATTAGCACCCCGAGACGCGCACCTTAAAATTTTAGAAATTTAGCGTTAATAAAAAAAACTTTGACATATTTGTCTTTATTTTATTTAAATTCAAATTTTAATGATTTGTATTTGTGTTAAATTTACTTAGAAATGTTTAGAATATTTCATATTAAATGTTACTTAAATTAGAGTATCATTAAGGTAGAGGCTTCTGAAGAAGACACAAAGTGTTACGTTTTTATTATTATTTTTTTTTTTTGACGCGATTAAATGCTAAAAATAAAAACTATAATCATATTATCATTTTATCGTACTATAATATAATTATCAATATTTACATATTATGATGAAGCGAACGAAGGGGAGGGGGAGGGGGGGGGGGGGGGGCTCCCCTTTTTTCGGGGCGTAATTGACCACTAATTTAAATGCGTAACCGAGCTTCATTAAGAGATTAATGAAATTCAGTGAGGAGAATATAATGTGGAAAGATAAATTTATGCGGGGTGAGAGTGAATTTTTTCTCTCTGGTTGTTTTTGCATATCCTCTATTCCCACAAGGTGAAATGTCAATGGACTAGAATAATTATTAATTGCAAATAGGAAAATAAATTTGTGTAATCGGCTTTTCTACGATATTCATTAAAAGGGTTTATAATTTGCATTAAAAGATTAGCGACGAGATATGCAAGGCACAAACGTTCCGAAAATGTTGTCTACATATGGCTTGATCAATGAAATATAAGAAATCTGGTGTGACTGCTCGCACAGCACACAGCTTTCTCTTGATAAAGGCTGAATTGAAGGGGGTCGCACACTGGAACTTAAAAACTTTAGTGGAGTGAAGTAATCTTCCATCTCTGTTATTTGGTATCTGAGTATGTCATCGTTAAAAACAATATTTTCCACTTGAATGGCACTTAATTCTTTCCCAGCAATTTATTTCTAAATAAACTTAATAAAACGAATTGAAGTTTTATTAACAAATATTTTTTGCATATTTTAAGTAAAAAATATTTCTTAAGGCCGTTTCACACAAAGGGTTTTCTTGTTATATCGATATCGCATGCGATATGACGTCATTTATGACCCTAGCGTCTGTTTTTGGCTGATTCCGCATGTTCTATTTTTTTGCATGCCTTTTTTCCAAACCTATGCATCGACCAATCACAGAGTTGGATTTTTCACGTCATCCAACATGACTGACTTTAACCAAAAAGTGAGATTATTTGATTTTGACAGCTTACGTTTTATTGAAATATTTGCATCACACTGCTGGCTCTGCTTGCAGTGGCGTCATATCGCATGCAATGTTACCTGAAAACCCTACGTGTGAAACGGCCTTTAGTTGGATATTTTAAAAATTATATTTTAATAAAATTGAAATCTAACTTGACTTTATATATATTTCCTGCAATTTTTAATATAAAATACAACTTATCCTCAAAGACAATGTGGAGGAGGGCCGTAATACAGATTGAAGACAAGACTTCTATCGGTCCAAATTATTTATTTTTCCTCTGTCGACGTTTCGGGGACTAAACGTCACCCATCTTCAGGACAAAGGTGTTAAAAAATTCTTAGCTCTGCCTCCTTCAGCTGTAAGGTAAGTTAGAATGTTAGTATATTTTATACTATACAAATTCCTCTGCGTGTACATATCCTACCCATCAGAGTTGACTACTAACATTCTAACTTACCTAACAACTGAAGGAGGCAGAGATAAGAATTTTTTAACACCTTTGTCCTGAAGAAGGGTGACGTTTAGTCCCCGAAACGTCGACAGAGGAAAATAAATAATTCGGGCTTGTTTTATTTCGTCTTCAACAAGTTATCTTAATATTATTTTTTTTTGTATTGTAAATAAAATAAATCCTTTTTTTTTTTTTTTTTTTTTCCATTCACACCCCCACATTCATACAGTCTTTTCGGCAACTGAGGCCATTTAAGACTTTGACGATAACCGTTGTAATTAATATATCAATTTGGGGTTCAGGCATTTCTATTTAAGCCATCTGGTATCCAAATGGCTTAAATAAAATCATCGGACTGCCTGGTCCGAACCCGCGACGTTTGGTATAGGAGGTGGCACGCTACCTACTCGCCAAACCCGGGGACAAAATAAATCCTTATAGTGGCAAAAATGTCTTTATTAAGGAAGCTAAAAAAGGGTTGTTGAAAGAGTCAGTCATTTGCCTTCTCAGACAGCCTAAAAGGAAAATTACAATGCCGTTGTATTGTAAAATTAGACACCATGTTGTAAAATTACAATATTTGCTCTAATTTTCGAAGAGAATTGTAATTTTAAAATGTATTTTTGTTGTAAAAATTATTTGAATGCATAGATTTGTAAATTTAGTATACTATAAGATAGTAAAATTAAAATTTTCTTTTACAGTCTAGTAAAATAATTTAGATGTCAAGAGGGGGGATTGAGCAAATCCAAAGAAGATAGAAGACATCAATTTTATAGAAGGGGAATTTAATTTCAGGTAGAGTGAGGATAATTAAGGGATAGAGGGAAGGTCAGATTAATTTGGCCTGGAGAGGGCGGCATATTAAAAGGAACAATGGGCGCAGAGGTCCAATGGGAGGACGCAGTAGCCAAATGGAGCCGAAACCCGCAGGGGGAGGAAGGGACAAATTGGATTTCAAGTGGTCCTTGAAGGACCCCCCGGGAGCACAAAGACTCGCCGGTAAGAGTGACAACGTGGCTTTGCCTCCTCTAGAGAGAGATACGTATATAATGGCCTGGGAAGAAAGAGAGAAAAAAAGAAAAGAGCATCCCCGATTTGTTCCTGAGATAATTCAATTCTGGAAAGGAAATTCTCTTCTTGTCTAAATATTTCCATCTTTAATGAATGTAAAAGAAGAGATAAAAAAAAAAGCTTTTCTTATTATATAAAATCCTTATTTTAGAAGGGACACTGAAATTATCGGCATCTGAGGCCATTTAGACCCCGGCAATTGATTGAAATCATTCCTCCATCCCAGGATTTAAATACGAAAAATGCTCTTCCTTCCATGGAGCCAATGGGTCCCCTTAACTTTTTACACATTTAAAAACATTTTTTCTAATTCCTATGAAATTTTGTATTTGTCATTTTTGCAAATATAATTGGACTCTTAGAGAATTTTGCAATCATGTGTCAAGGGACTTTGAAGCATTTTTACAAATATATATTAACTCTTAGAGAATTTTGCAATCATGTGTCAAGGGACTTTGAAGCATTTTTACAAATATATATTACTCTTAGAGAATTTTGCAATCATGTGTCAAGGGACTTTGAAGCATTTTTACAAATATATATTACTCTTAGAGAATTTTGCAATCATGTGTCAAGGGACTTTAAAGCATTTTTACAAATATATATTAATTACTCTTAGAGAATTTTGCAATCATGTGTCAAGGGACTTTGAAGCATTTTTACAAATATATATTACTCTTAGGGAATTTTGCAATCATGTGTCAAAGGACTTTGAAGCATTTTTACAAATATATATTACTCTTAGGGAATTTTGCAATCATGTGTCAAAGGACTTTGAAGCATTTTAACAAATATATATTGAATCTTAGAGAATAATTTTTTATATTTTATTGTTTTTTTCTAAATTAGTCGTATTTTTAGAGATAATTTATAAATATCTGCAATAATTACAAACTTTAATGTTGATTTTCTCAAAACTCGATGTCTGGTCTTTGACACACATTTGCATAACAGGGTCCATATAATGAATAGTGAGGATATTCAAGGCAGCCCAAATGCAATAAAGAAAACTATCTATTTATCTCTAGCTTTATTTCATACGTTTGTCACGTGACATTTCGGCCGATATTCTGGCCTACATCACTATTGAAACAGAAGTCATGACATCCGACGAATGTTCGCTCAAAAGCATTGTCAGGAGTTGCCAAGAGCCTCTATGAGCTCGAGACAAACAGGATTTGTCCTGATGAAGGCCTGAATATCGGCCGAAACGTCGGCAAACGTATGAAATAAAGCTAGAGATAAATAGATAGTTTTCTTTATTGCTTTTGGGCTGCCTTGAATATCCTCACTAATCAAAATATAAATATTTTTTCATGTTTATAAATTTGACATCTTGAATTCTAATGTATTGGCGGAAACTAATTTGGCGTGACAAGCACAGAACACAACTTTCCATTACCATGGGTAAGAGAAAGTTGTGTGCTGTGTGACAGTCACACCAGAACTTTTTAAATTAACATTTAATAAAAAAAAAATAATGCCATAAAATGATTTGTTGTTGTTGTTGTTGCTGATGAGTTTTTATTAAAATAAACATAAATATGTTGAATTAATCAAAAATCTCAATCATCATCATCTCATTAGTATTGAAAACAAAATCGTTTAATTAAAATACAAAATTTTTCCACTCTCTCTGGTTTTTTATTTTTATTTTTATTATAAATTAATCAAATAACGTAATGGAATGAAAACAAGGACAAAAAACAAAACAAAACAAAAAATCTGGCTTGATTGATTTTTATCAATCAGTTAAATGATAACAAAAAAAAAAATAAATAATAATTAATCCTTTGAATCAAATAAATAATCCTTTAACTGATTATTGTTTGTGATGGGAATTCTGTGTGTGTGTGTGTGTGTTTGGATATGAATTAAAGGTTTTATATTTAATTAATGAAATTTGATACGATTACGTCACACAATAGTGGATTTGTTGTCGTTTTCCAATAATCAATAATAAGATGTTGTGTGTGACTTGATAATTATAAATGACGAAAATTAAAAATCTGGTGTGACTGGCGAGACACACAAAACTTTCTCTTACCTTCGGTAATCGAAAGTTGTGTACTGTGCTTGTCACACCAGATTTTTTGTGTCGACATGTATTTAGTTTCCGACAGTAGGGTACAAGTGAATCCAAGATGTAAAATTTATAAGTATGGGAAAATATTTATATTTTGATACCACATGGCAACCATTTCTCCTATCTTTTCTATGGAGTACAAGAGTAAAGTGGTCTTCAGGGGAAGATTTTCAATCACAAAATGAGAATATACATTTTAAAGAGAAACTAAAAAATAGTTGATATATGAATTTTTAAAAAATCGTTGGAGCAAATTTAGAGAAAATCGAAAAAAACTGAAAAAGTGAATCAGTAAAGTGCTAGTACTTTTTGGTCGATTTTGTTCCAAAGCTTCGTGTCACGTCCCATGGGGGTGTGCCTAACTTAAATATAAAATTTCAACTTCCTAGCTTTTTCGTTCTTGAGATACTGTGTTCACAGACACACACACAACACACACAAAAAAAAAAAAAAAAAAAAACACACACACAGACAGACCATGTCACGAAACCCACTTTTTGGATTCAGGGGACCTCAAAAACGTGAAGATCCATCGAAATCTCGACATCGAATTTTTGACATGAACTAATACTTTCTCTCTATATATATATTACATATATACAGAGGTACGAGAAAGTAAAATTACTATCGGGATTCCTGTTTATTTGCCCGAGGTGCTTTCGTGCACGGAGACACACACCTCGTACCCCAGGCCATCTACCGGCTCCTCGTGAAGTTAGTTACATCATTTTTTATTTCTAACTCCTCCTCAGAGTCGGATTTTATACATGATTTTAATACAAAAATCACTGTTAAAACACTATAAAACGTATAATATGTATAAAACGATTAAAATTTATAAGCTCGATGCGCATGCGCAAACCCGACGAGAAAAGAAATTCAAGTAAAATTCATTTATCTTTTAACCTGTTTTTTCAGCTAGTTGGTTTCTTTTTTTACATCAGCCTAGTTTTATCCTTGGTAGTTTTATCCATGTATAAAATAGTGTATTATACTCAGTGGATAAAACTCGCCAACTCTGTTCCTCCTCTTGCTTTTGAACAAAATCGGCCAAAGAGTAGGCCTACTAGCAGTGCCGGATTTACCACTAGGCCGCGCCTAGAGCCGCAGACTAGAGGGGGCCGCAAAACGTCAGTATATATTTTTTTTTAAATTATATATTCAAAGAAAATATATTTTCCACGGTTCGACTTCTCTAATACACTTCATGGGCAGGTCTACACTTCAAAATTATACATTTTAAGGGCTAAAATAGCGTTGAAAAATCAATCTCCTGGTACCTAGTTTTAAAATATTTTCCGGACGCCTCCTCCTTTCCCCGTTAGGAAGTGGGGCCGCACGGGTAATTTGGCCTCTAGTTGTGTAAACCTGGCACTGCCTACAAG
>JAKCPI010013410.1:0-54991 GCA_023213315.1 Euborellia annulipes | reverse complement strand
TGACTCATTTGTGTCTGTTAGTGGAGGGTGAGATCTCGCATCTCGCACCTTTCAATCCCGATGAGGAGATTTCTCGAACACGAACGAGCTAACATTCCTTAATCTGCAGGTTGTCCTGCTTAGCTATTCGCCATCTCATTCAAGAAACTTTTCTATAAATCTTTTGGACATCATTTACTAATATTAAAATCGAAGAATGTCCTAGAATTTGTTTCTTTTTATTTTCTACCACTTTCAAGATACAGTGAAAAATAATTTTTTTTTAAATGACCACAAGCTGCTAGAGTAAGGCCATTTATTCACTGGATCGAAGGGCTTTAAAAGAAGATGGAGATAATTTTTTGGGGGGCTTGGAAGGAACCTCAACGTGGTGCCTCCTAGTAACGTTGTCTTATCTAAAGGACTCGGCTAATCCTTAACAACAACAAAATACTTCAAACAGAATTGTAAAAAGATGAAATTATAAAGCAGCCCGATAAAAAATAAAAATTTTGTATATTGTTATTTAATTTAATTTAATGAAATCGAATCTCTCAACAGAGGTTGTTAACTCCAATTACAGAGAGATCAGAAATACAGAATACATTACTAGTTGAGTATTTTAATGTTTACAATTTCAAATGAGAAAGAGGCTGGACTCTCTTCTGGCATATTCAGAGCACATCCTAAATATTGGAGATTTTTCTAATACCCTAGTTCGCGCGCTCTTTCTAGCTAAAACAAGGAACTCGACCTCAGTGAAAACGCCGGGACTCTGAAGCCCACCTTGGCAAGCAAATCGCAACAGTCCCAACGATTTCCCAGAAGATCCTCAATATTCTTAATAAGTACATCCTTCCTTCTTTCAAGGAGGCTCTTTAAATAGAAGAGTTTTAATAGCTCATTATAAGGAACCATTGCGCCAGAGAGTCCAACCTCCTTAAAAAACAAATACTGTTACGTTCCAGCATCCCCTGGAACCCGGGGAGGTGATAGTTCGCGCGACCCTGAGCGCTAGCCCTCCCCGGGTAGGGCATGAGGGAGGGGAACGTAAGACGGAGACATTTAGGAGAGGTACATGAGTTCAGTCTCCAGTTGAGTCTCCAGCAGAGTGTCCATTTGAAGAGAGCTATATTGGTTGGTAAAGACATTGCGCCCTGAGTCACCCCGAAGCGTGGTATTCCACAAATCACCAAAAAAAAAAAAAAAAAAATATCTAAAAGAAGACGAAACGTTTGTTTTACTTTTTCAATACCATCCCCATAACCTGTCGGTGCCATTAAGGAGACCTGCATCGAGGAGCGCAACAGGGGATTTTCACCTTCGAGGCCAGCAGCTCGACTATCGGAGGTGCAAAATCGCAACAATACTTTAAAAATTTATTTTGAACACCTTCAATAAGATCGGTTTGAAGATTTGTTGATGGGAACCATATCACAGGCGCATGATCTGACCAGTGAAAGTGAAACAATTTTAATATGGTCTTTTTTTCCACAAAATGTGTACTATTTCTTTTTATAAAACCAAGCATTTATAAGCTCAGGCATTAAAAAGGGCGCTTTATTCCCTTAAAATTTGAATCGTATTATATGAATCTGATGACAAGCACAGAACACAACTTTCAATTACCGAAGGTAAAAGAAAATTGTGCGACCATCACACCAGATTTTTTATTACATAATTTCTCGAGGAAGCACGAGTGGTTGGATGACCAGGCACGGAGGCGACAACTTAGCCAGGACCGGCCCTGGGGGATGATTTAATATTGGCCCTCAACTGTAGATAGAGTAATTACAATGGATGATGTTACAAAGTAATTACATTTAAAGACAAAA
Organism: Euborellia annulipes; assembly: GCA_023213315.1. Lineage (NCBI taxonomy): Eukaryota > Metazoa > Arthropoda > Insecta > Dermaptera > Anisolabididae > Euborellia > Euborellia annulipes. The sequence goes on along the minus strand of JAKCPI010013410.1, from coordinate 53,177 downwards.
GAAAAATGAGATTTTAATGCAATTATCTGATAATTAATTTGCCTTGTGACACGTTATTAATGTTGTCTATCTGTTGTTGTTTTTGGTTCTAATAGATATTAATGAAAGCAAAAAACACACAGAGAGAGTGAGTGAGATGTTTATGAATGATTCTCCCTTTCTCTCGGATTAATTTCAAATAGAAACAAATTGCAAAATGTGTATATATATATATAAATTGGAAATAGCCAAAAGTAAGGAATTAATTTAGCGCTGACCTAAAACCTACTTTGGCAATCAATCCACATAATTCTTCATTTCTTCTCTCTAAAATTAAATAATCAGAGGAGTTCGAAAAAAGCATATGTTGTGTCTGGTGCCGCTATTGGTTGCTTCACCGATTCTACGTTGTGTTGGAGTAGTGCTGGAAATTGGGGCTAGTAAAATTGTTGTATAGTAACGAATACATTGGAGAGCCGGGAAGCTATGCTACTAACCTGAATCGCTCCTGATCTTATATAGCCCCAGGCATTGAGAATAAATGCTGAAATTTTAATTATTAATTTATTTTGAACTTCAAATTTGTATCTATTGAGCAAAAAAGCCTGTAAAACGGACTGGGGAAATGAACACAAAATATATACTGTATAAAGAATAGAAGGATATGTTTTATTTATTTTAAATAAAGCGAAAAAAAAACAAGAACAGAATTCACCTTTAAATTACCGAAAGTAAGAAAATTGAGTGTTGTGCGACCAGTCACATCAAGATTACCCCCCCCCCCCACCGAGGAACTTCTCTGGATCCGCTCTTATCTTCAATTACTAAGGTAAATATATGTATATATATATTTATTAATATAATAAAATAATGAATTGAAATGCAAAATTGATTAAGATTCAACAATCAGTCAACCTAATGATTTTTTTGTTTTGTTCCTTGATAATTATTCAAATTTTCCTTTTGAATTTTTTCTATTAGTATTTCCATTAATGGTATCAAATTAGTTATTAGGGGTCCAGGCATTCTTATTTAAGCCATTTGGCATCTAAATGGCCTAAATAAAATCATTGAACTCCTGCAACCCGCGACCCTTGGTATAGAAGGCCAGCACGCTGGGCTTGCCTCTTGATTGTAAAAAAAAAATGCCCTCAGGCTTGGTCTAGTGTGGCTGGCCTTCTAAACCAAGGGTCGCGGGTTCGTATCCAGGCAGGCCGATGATTTTTATTTAGCCATTTGGATGCCAAATGACTTAAATAAGAATGCCTGGAACCCCAATAGATATATTTTAAAATTACAGTTTTCGTAAAAGTCTTATATGGCCTAAGTTGCCGAAAAGACTGTGTGAATGGAAAAAGGCGTGAGTGTTTAAAAAAAATCTGATGTGACTGTCGCACAACACACAACTTTCTCTTACCTTCGGTATTCAAAAGTTGTGTTCTGTGCTTGTCACACCAGATTTTTTTGTGTCGACATATATTTAGTTTCAATGGCAAAATAAGAATATACATTTTAAAGAGCATCTAAAAAATAATTGATTTGTGAATTTTAATCAAAATTCTCGGAGCAAATTTTGAGAAAATGGAAATAAACTGAAAAAGTGCATCAGTAAAGTACTAGTACTTTTTGGTTTCAATTTTGTTTAAAAGCTTCGTGTCACGTCCCTGGGAGGGTACCTTATTTAAATATAAAATTTCAACCTCATAGCTCAATAACTCAACATCGAATTTTAAATCTTAAAAATAACTTAGAATCTGTATATCTCACATCAGCTATTTTCAGGCATTTTACTTTCTCTTACCCTATATATGAAATATATAGAGAAAGAAAGTATTCGATGTCGAGATTTTGATGGATATACATGTTTTGAAGTCCCTGAGTCCTAAAAAGTGGGTCCCGCAAATTGGTCTGTGTGTGTGTGTGTCTGTGTGTCTATGCGGATATTTTTGATCATGAAGGAAATGATGAGGATGTTGAAATTTTATATTCAAGTTAGGCACCTTCCGAACTCGTGTAAATAAGCTTTTAAACAAAATCGGCCAAAAAGTACTAGTACTTTACTAATTTACTTTTTCAGTTTTTTTTTCGATTTTCTCAAAATTTGCTCCAAGGATTTTTTTTTTTAAATTCATAAATCAACTATTTTTTGGATGGACTTTTAAAAAGTATACTAGTAATATTTTGTGTTAATTGTTTAAAGTACACTTTGTTGATGTAATTCAGTTTTTTTTTTTACTTTCTCTTACCCTATATATGAAATATATAGAGAGAGAAAGTATTGCGATCATGTCAAAAATTCGATGTCGAGATTTTGATGGATATACATGTTTTGAGGTCCCCTGAGTCCAAAAAAGTGGGTCCCGCAAATTGGTCTGTGTGTCTGTGTGTCTGTGTGTGTGGAACCATTTTTTTAGCATGAAGGAATTGAGCTACCGGATTGAAATTTTATATTTAACTTAGGTACCTTTGAAGAATCTCAAAATAAGCTTTTGAACAAAATCGGCCAAAAAGTACTAGTACTTTACTGATGTACTTTTTCAGTTTTTTTCGATTTTCTCAAAATTCCCTCCAAGGATTTTTTTTAAAATTCATAAATGAACTATTTTTTAGATGCTCTTTAAAATGTATATTCTCATTTTGCCGTTGAAATCTTCTGAAGACCACTTTACTCTTGTTCTTCATAGGAAAGATAGAAATGGTTGCCATGGTAACGGAATTTAAATCTTTTCTTTTTATTAGATTAAAAATCAATTATTATTTAAATTCCCATTTTTTTTTAAATTTATTTGTGTCTTTAATTGTTTCAAAGAAAACATATATGTCTCTCTCTCACTTGCAAACATTATCGTCTCTCTCTACTCTTTTTATTAAATTCCCTTTCCACCTCATCTTCGCATAGGAACAATGTTAATTTCCTATAGGGATTTGTATGTTAATTTCGATTCAAAAGGGGGTCCCCTTTAGAACTTTTTAGGCATTTAAAATTTTTTTTTTCCAATTCTTATGAAATTTTGTATTTATTTACGATTCTATATTGTGTATAAAATGTCCAAATATGAGATTAAAATTTTTAAAAATAACCATAGTTTATTTGAAGCAGTCAACATTTAAAATGCAAGTTTGAAACTAAGATGCTATCGGAAACTAAATATATCTCGACACAAAAAATCTGGTGTGACCAGCACAGTGCGCAACTTTCTCTTACCGAAGGGTAAGAGAAAGTTGTGTGCTGTGCGCCAGTCACACCAGATTTTTTTTTTAATTCATTTAATTTTATTGCTTGTGTTCTATTTTTAGATCATTGTTGGCGCCTCTCCCCCTCCCACTCCAGCCAGTGCGGCGACCGTCGCCGCCTCAGGCAGTCTACAGGCAGGCGACGCGTCGCGACGCTGCAGCTCAAACGCCTCTCTCTTCTCTTCGTTCAAATTCTCTCGAATTCATCACCAACAGGTAAATATCACTCAATTATTTATTGCGTTTCAATTCAATTTTAAAAGCGAAGTAGAGATACATACAGTTATCCTTTTATATCATAATTTTATGTCGTTTTCTTATGAAGGTTCAAAGCAAGAAGTTTCAAATGTTAGGTTAAAGTGAATTCAATAATGGAATATTTTTTTAATATAATTTATTTTAAAAAAATAAGACATATTAAAACTGATTTTATTTCGTCTCTTTAATTAAATGTAAATAATATTAAATATTTAATTCATATAACAAATTTCTTTGGAAAAGGTGAAAATTAAAATAAGAAAATTTATATTTATTATAACTAATTCGTTTCCGTTTTGAACAATCTTCCGAGCTGTCGTAAAATCTCTATCTTTATAAAAAGATTTTTGTTTATTTGTTAAAAAACTTTTCCATGAACAAAATTCTCGTTGAGAATCGTTTGTCTTGATTATCATATAAATATATTAACGAATCAACTCAAGATGTATTTTCTTCTTTAATTTTCACTAGCACAGTACACAACTTTCACTTGCCGAAGGGTAAGAGAAAGTTGTGAGCTGTGCGACCATCACACCAGATTTTTTGTCACGGGACCGCGTCAATAAAAGTCATAATGCGTTTTTGAATTCTCATATTCACGTGGCTCGTTTCAAATAGATTTAAATCCTAATTTAGCCCTTGCGGCAGAAAGTTTGGACACCTCTGGGTTAGTTAATCAAATACAATCCCCCTTCACTCCCCTCCACTCTCAATCCTTCCATTTCTCCTCTTCTATCGCCGAATGGGTGCATGGGCAAATTATTATTGTCATTTCGGCTGCCTAACTAAAAGGCGTTCCCATCTTTTCAAAGATTATTCCTCTCTTAATTCAAGATTTTGTCCTATTTTCACATATTCATCTTAAATTATTTATATATTTACTATTCTAGTATTTATATATTTAGTTGAAAGTTCAACCTATTTCCCGTTAATTAATAAAATTTATTTTCTCGTTTTGATTTCCTTTTAACTTTGCCCACCAACCTTCGGTAATCGAAAGTTGTGTTCTGTGCTTGCAAGGGCGGATCCAGAGGTGTTTCTCGGGGGGGGGGTAATCTGGTGTGACTCGTCGCACAGCACCAGGGGCGTATATAGAAATTTTTTTTTTGGGGGGGGCCTGTTCTCAAAAGTTTTTCTACGAAAAATTTTGTTTTTCGCGGAACCAAAAATTTTTCCCAGCCGGAAAAATATTTTACCAAAAATTTTTTCATGTACCGTTCGCGGAACCAAAATTTTTTCATGTTCGCCCGCGAACCAAAAATTTTTCCATATGCCGTTCGCCCGCGGAACCAAAAATTTTTCCATGTTCCGTCCGCAGAAACCAAAAATTTTTCATGTTCCCCTCGCGGTATCAAAAATCTTTCCCATTTTTTCAAATCTCGGGGGGGGAGTAATTACCCCCTTTACCCTCCCCCCCTTGTATCCGCCCTTGTGTGCTTGTCACGCTAGATTTAAAAAAAAATAAATTTACTTTTAAAAAAATTCAATTTATAAAAAATTCGCAGTCCATCCTGATACTTAAATTACACAGAGCAACAAAAAGGAACTTTTTTTGTTGACTGAGAATTTGAAGCTATTTCTGGGTATTTGGGTAGCGCTGATTATAAAAACGCCATTAGTTTTGCCCCATCAAGTTAGATTTTGGAGCTGTAGAGAAAATAAAATTTTAATAAAAAATGTGCTCTAAAGCGGCTCTAATTTTATACGAGAAGTCCATTTTTTTCGACCAGTGAGTCTACTTGTACTTTTTCTTTGATGACGTTTTTATTAATAATTTCGTCAATAATTAACAGATTTTTACAAATGAATAGTTTTTAGAAAGCCAAAGAACTATAGAATATTGCAAATATATGTTTTTTTCATTCAGGGATACCTAAAATTGTATTAGGGGTGACCAAAGAAAAAAAACAAACTGAAAAATTCCATTTTTCTAAACTTTTAGCCCATTGGGATGAAACTTAAAATTTATATGTATTATATATTATACTAGACGCAGCCCCGCCCCCCCCCGCCCCCCGCCCGCCCCCCCCCCCCCCCCCCGCCCCCCCCCCCCCTTCCTACCCACCCCCCACCTCTTCCCTCTTCTTTTTTTTTTTTATTTTTTTTTTTTTGTTTTTATTATTTATTAATTTTAAATTTTTTTTTTATTTTTTTTATTTTTTGTTTCTCCCCGTCTCCCCAGAAAAAAATACAAAACAAAATTTTAAAATTTAAAAAATTAAAAATAAAAAAAAATAATAAAAATAAGAAAAAATGTTAAAATTTTTATATTATTTACATTTTCTCCTCTTTTTTTTATTTTTTTTTTTTTTTTTTTTAATTATTAATTTAATAATTATTTTTTTTTTAAAAAAAAAACCCCCCCGGGACACACACACAAACACACAAAAAATTTCCACAAAATGGGTTGAGGCGTTGAGGAGGAGTTCAGTCACATACACACGTACAGAAGAATTATATATATATAGAATATAAGATATATATATATAGCTACCTGCATATTTTAAAAGGGTGTCGCCTTAAAAAAATCCAAGTAATATAAAATTAGAGCCGCTTTAGAGCACATTTTTTATTAAAATTTTATTTTCTCTACAGCTCCAAAATCTGACTTGATGGGGCAAAACTGATGGCGTTTTTAAGGGGCCCTTCCTTACACGATCAATCATACTGTCAGTCTGACTGAATCAGTCCAACCGTCAGTATTTTCTTCATTCAAGTATAATTTTACACGTAGCATTCAGACTACCAGTCAGAATAAAGTTCTTTTTAGCTCATTCGACTGTGGGAAGCCACTAATTTTTCTTCTTAACTAAACTAACTTTGTTCCCTGCCACTAAGTAGCAATAAAAAAACAAAAAGAAAACGGCCATCAGTCTTCAGTCTTGCCCATACACGTTCAGTCAAAACGCCAATCCGCTCAAATACTGTCAGTATGATTGATCGTGTAAGGGCCCCTTTAGAATCAGCGCTACCCAAATACCCAGAAATAGCTTCAAATTCTCAGTCAACAAAATCACTGTTGCCCAGTGTTATAGATAGGTATAATTTCCTCTTTGGAAAGAATAAAATTTATTTCAATTTTTTTTCTCTTTTGTTTTATAGGAATCGACTAATCGCCTTCGGGAAATAACAAATCGACTAATCGCCTTCGGGAAATAACAAATCGACTAATCGCCTTCGGAAATTGCCATCATGTAGAGCATCAGAGAGTTCTCTTCGAGTTCGACGGAGTCATCGAGGCAGTGACTACAGCAGCTACATCAAAGTCTGTATGCACATTTACGTGAGCGTAGAGTGGGATAGATAGAGAATTTTATTTGATTCGGCTTAAATATAAGATATCAGGTGCATGGATAGGATGTTATTAATACACGAAATTCTTCCCATTTCAGAGCCCCTTTCTTAAGACAATGGATGGGTGAATGATCAATGTGCAAAAAAAGGTTGTCTATTGGGAATGCACAGTACTCACTGCCCTCCATTGTCCAGCGATGGATTTCAACATCATCATATGAGACAATTCAAGTGTGCATGTCTTAGCTTCTAATATTAGACTTGCATGTATGGGGATCTATTTATGTTTATGTTAATGTTTAAGATTACACGCAATTCTTATTAGATTGCCAATCTATAGATAGGTTCTATATAGAGGGCGCTAAAATCTCTACGCTCACCCATTGATTTCTGGGGGTCTAGGCCTTCTGTGTCGGGATTCTCTGATGTTCTCTTGGATTGAGGTCAATTGTGAATTGATTCCTCTATACTGGCATAGGGTGTTGTTGTTCTTCTTCCCATTTAGGCATAGGCAGGGCTCCCAGTGAGGATGCAATTCACTCTTGACTGATATCCAAGGGGACTAGGAGAATTCCTCTATCGCGTGTTTCCCTTTCGCGCATTTGAGAGAAAGAGCGTTTTTCTCTTTCTCCGAGGCCCTGTCAGTCAGTGCTGAGTTCTGGGCCTTGGTTGTTTCAGGACAGAGTGAGTTAATGTTCAAGATGTTAGGAGTTCGTATAGGATGTTGTTAGCTTTTAGGGTTCTTTTTTTTCAGCATGCATCTTGAACAACGTCATTCTGTTTCTGAGATGAGCAATCAAGGGAGAATTCAGTATTGTCCTGACCTGGCTTCCATCCTAACTCGTGAATTCATATCAGATCAATTAACTCTGCTCTTTTTTTAGCTCACTAGTTGATTAGGCAGGTGGGCGGAGATTAATTGATCTGTGGTGTGTTTTGTGTGTGTGTGATTCTCTTCCTATTTCTTTGGGCGCGTTTTCTCCGTTTCCGAATTCATATAATGAAGGCTTATCTGCCTTCCGGTATCGTTTGAAGAAAGAAGAGGAGCTCCATTTTAAAATTAGATGATCATCTCGGTCATAGATAGTGGCTTTTAGTATCAAGCCTTCGTTGAGAAAGAAGCAATCTTCAGGGTAAGTTAATATTCAAGAAATTTGTGTGAAATTTGGCAATAAATATAATCATATATTTCTCTTTTTCTTACAGATGGGTCGCGTGGTTTGTGGGACTGTGTGCTTCGAGTCTTCAGAGCACAGAGGAAATCTTTACTAGACTGTTCGCGTATCACGAAAATGAATTCTACCGTAAGTAATCATAATTCAAATTAGCTAAGCTACTATAATAAAAAAATATTATATGAGGATGTGGGGTAAGGGCAGCCAAGGCGAAAAATAAAATAAAAATCTATTTTTTATCCACGTTTCGAGTGCCGATCGCACTATTCATCAGGACAAAAATTATGTCAAGTTGTCAAATAACCTGACAACTTGCGATCGACACTCGAAACGTCGACAAAAAATAGATTTTTATTTTATTTTTCGCCCTGGCTGCCCTTACGCCACATCCTCATATCATAATATCCAGCCATCTAGAAACAACTAGTAAAAAAATATTATTTTTCTGATTTCTTTTATTTTTTTTTTCAATAGATGGAATAATGAAAACGTTTAAACCGAAACGACCAAAACGCCGACACGGATGGATTATTAATATATAAAGGTTAGAATAATAAGAATGCAGAATTTTATTACATTTTTTTTTTGTTCAAAATTTTTTGAATTTATCCCCCTCACCGCCGAATTTCGACACCTTCATCTTGAAGTTTTCATTTTTAATTTTGAAAGTAATAAATATAAAATTTCTAGATATCATCATTTCTAATGAGTTTAGAAACTAACAAAGTTATAAACTTTCTCTCTACCCCTTCCCTATACATACAAATAAAAGAAAGATGCATCATGCAATAAATGAAGTCTTTTTTTTTTTGAAAAATTTTCAAAGTTAACTCTGCATGGGAAATTCGATTAGAGGGTGCCATATGGTGATGGTGATGGGCAGACAGACAGACAACAAAAAGGGACGAATAGATCTGATAAGGACCTGTTGACACCCCCCCCCCTTCGCCACCCCACCCAAAAAGGCCTTACCCCCTCCCCTCCCCAACCCCCCGTCTCCCCTTACTTACTTAATCCATGCTTCATTTCAAACAATGATCAATTTAGATCTTAATCTATCATCATCATCTGTTCGATTTAATTTCCCGTCAAAAATCGATTAAATTTATTAAAAAAAAAAAAAAAATTTTTTTTTTATTATTTATTTGTTAGTGAAATTAATTTAATCAAGATAAAACTATTTTTTATTTTTTTGAGGAAATTTATTATTATAAATGATAAATGAATATTTAACCATCTGGACGGATATCGTGTTATTGTTTATTATAGGAGTCAGTTAGGGTATTTATACTATACCAGTATTTCATTAATCGAAATATTTCCGTTTTAAAACATTGGGATTGTACAATTGAAGATCCCAGTGCAAGAACTAAGAAATGACCACGTTTCGTGAAATTGAGTTTTTACTTTCTCTTACCTCTATATGTTAATATATAGAGAGATAAAGTATTGGATTCATGTCAAAATGTCGATGTCGAGATTTTGATGGATATACACGTTTTGAGGTCCCCTGAGTCCAAAAGAGTTAGGAAGTTGAATTTTTATATTTAAGTAAGGCACCTCCCGGGAGTGTGAAAATAAGATTTTAATTCAAATCGATCTCATTTTGAAGGCGATGATGGAGATTCTGAATGTGAAAGTTAAGCATCTTTACATGAGATTTGAAAGCTTTTTTCGACAAACATTATTTCTTTGTTTGTTTGGTTTTTGTAATAAATATACTTATTTATGCCCGCGGGCTTGGCGTAGGGGTTAGCTGATACTCATATTTTCCATTATTCCCAGTAGAGGTGTCGCATCAATTTATCTCTCTTTTGAAAATAAAGTCACAATTACATCGTTCTTTGTTTGTTCAAATTTAATATTCTCTGGCTAGATGGTACCATAAATTTTTGAAATCTTGCATTTTTCTTTGTAAAATATGGGGAATGACTTGCCCGAGACTTTCTCGTATATTCTTTTGGAATTATGTCTGGGTGTGTGTGTGAACACGATTGCTTAAAAACCAAAGCAGCTAGATGGATGAAATTTGGTATATGCTCCTTACACTAAAATTGTAGATTTCTATCAACTTTTGGAGTAAATACGTCACTTGGAAGTAGTACTTTACTTAAAAAGTTTTTTCAAAAATTTCGAAATTTTCAATTTCCTTGTTATATTATGATAAAATACTCTATTTTAAAAAGTTTTTATTCTTTGACATTTTTCCGAAAACTGAATAGTTTTTGAAATAATCACAGAAGAAAACGACATTTTTCGATAATTTTGAAAGAAAAATCAAAACAAAAATCATACAGGTGTTATTAAAAAACATGTAAAAAATGAATTTGTTTATATTTACATGTTTTTTAATGACACCTGTATGCTTTTGTTTTGATTTTTTTTTCCAAAATTAACGAATATTTTCTATTTCTTCTGTGATTATTTCAAACTATTCAGTTTTCGGAAAAATGTCAAAGAATAAAAACTTTTTAAAATTGAGTATTCTATCATAATATAACAAGGAAAATTTCGAAATTCTGAAAAAACTTATTAGGTAAAGTACTACTTTCAAGTGACGTATTTACTCCAAAAGTTTATAGAAATCTACAATTTTAGTGTAACTGGAGCATATACCAAATTTCATCGATCTAGCTCCTTTGGTTTTTAAGCAATCGTGTTTACACACACACACACAGACATAATGCCCAAAATGGTATTTTTGGACTCAGGGAGATCTAAAACGTGGAGAAACATTAAAATTTCGAAGTCGAATTTTTTTACGATTACAATACTTTCTCTTTATATTCTATAAGAGAAAGTAAAAAATATTTAATCCAAAATTAGAATTATTTTTCTTACAAGATGTGGATTTTATATCTAGATAATCGTTATTCTGTAAAGAAAAGAATAATTGCAGCTAGATAATATTCATTTATTAGGCCCTTTGTGCTGACGTTTTTGCCTTGGTTAAGACTCCTCAGAGCTTACGGGCTGTCAATATAAGCATACACCCCCAAGCCTGTGGTTGGTCTTAAGGGGCCACTGGAGATAAGTGGTTACGCATGTTTTTCCCGATAAGATGGCGTTGTGTGTCATAAATAGTATGTCCAAAAATCAAGTAATTCAAAAATTTGCCAAGAGATGTCAGAATGGTAGGTAATAATATTTAATGCATTTGGTTGATTTTCATTGATCTTTTAACAATAAATACTTTATAAATGTTATTATATATTATGCATAAGCATATAAATATAGGCCAGATATAGGCTAATAGGGGATCGGCTGTTAGACTAGCCTGCCATCTATTGCAAGAATGCCAAACTAATTTGACATTTGATTTTTAAATAAATCATCTAAGCTTATTTTAAAAATTTCTTAATTAATATGTGATTAATAATAACAATAAATTCATTTTTAAATTTAAACAAAAAAATTAAAGATTATTGGGACAGATTGTTTTTTTGTATTTGCTTGATAACAAAAAAAATTAATTAAGATTATTTTTTAATAAGTCATTAAAAAAAATATAGCACGATATCCCAATAATCTCTTATGAATTTAATTCATTTAAAAAAAAAACCGCATTGAAAAATTCCTTATAAAAGTCTAGTTTTTTTTTTTAAGTACGTTTAGACGTCGCTCTTGAACCAAGATCGAAACGTCAACATAGAGGGCTTAATGATTTAAATATTATCTAGCTGCTATTATTCTTTTCTTTACACATTATTTTATTTTTCTTATCAAATTTTGAGATTCAAGTATTTGGTGTTTCCACGGCATATGTTCAGACATTCCATTCTAACCCTGTAAACCCACACATACTCTCATCTTTTAAAAGGCGATTAACTAGTTTAACGAATAAAATTTGTTTTGATTGAAAGCATCCAGGAAATTGGAAGTTATTCACCTATGCAAATGTCCATAATCAATTTATAGATTCTTGGATAACAAGCGAGAGAGAGAGAGTCGCTCTCTCTCTCTCTCTCTCTCTCTCTCTTCATCCACATCCATACCCATCATTAAGAACCCAAAGACTGTTTACCTGCCGGGTTCAAAATAACTCAATTCACTTATCAGCGAGAAGCGATCTCATTCGATCAAAAAGAAAAAAAAAACGTAATAACCCTGTGTGTGTGTGTGTGTGTGTGTGTGTGTGAGGGCGGAGTAGCCTTGTTTGGGACATTTCCCTCAAAGCCTGAGGGTTTTAACTCACACCCACACAGACACAGAGAGTGAGTAGACAATAGGCCCTTGTTGTTTGCCACAAAAGACAATTGCATTCATTTTGGAAATTTATCGTAGACCTAGAGAGCTGCCTTTAATTTAATCTACATATAATAACTATCGTTGAATTTATAGCCCAAGTCTTTTCTCTCTCTCTCGCTCTCTCTCTGCTTGAAGAGGAAATTAATTGACCCATCATCCTATAGGCAATATATATTCAAACATGACAACCTTTAAAAGAAAAGTTTTAGAAAAATTCCATCTATAACGGACAGTGTTATTTATGAAGTGCAAAGTAGAAATTAAATTATTAAAAGAAAATTTATTTTTTCTTTGAACTAAAAAAAAAATAAAATTTGTTTTAATAAATTATTGAGATGTATGTGTATGTATAATAATAATAATAATAATAAATTTATTCATCTTGAATTCCCTCAGGTGAATTTTATTATATGTTAATTTTGAATTAAATTTAAACCGGGAGTAACCGTTGGCTTTAGTTGAAATATAATTTAATTAGGCAAATTAAAACAACAAGGTGATATGTTTCAATTTATTGGTATAAACATTCAGAAGATGAGTGGAGTGTGTCCCGCAAAATGATCTGTCTGTGAACCAAATGTAAAATATAAGAACGAAAAGAGCTAGGTGGTTAAAATTTTATATTTAAGTTAGATTTAATTGAGGTGTATAGCTGATAATATGATTTATTTAAGGATCGGAAAATCTTCAATGAGCAACGCAGCTAATCGTTTTTCAATTTTTATTTAAATATAAAGTGCCAGGGCCAACGTTTCGGTCGCATATAGGACCATCATCAGGGCCAAGCCATTGTCAAAATATTATTCCTCTTGGTCATATTGGCCAAAGAAATTATTAACAACGCAACAAATTCAATGACCAAATTATTAGAAACAGTGTTCATGGACTGAGAGTGAGTGATTCACTCACTCTCTCCACTCACTCACTCTCAGTCCATGAACACTGTTTCTAATAATTTGGTCATTGAATTTGTTGCGTTGTTAATAATTTCTTTGGCCAATATGACCAAGAGGAATAATATTTTGACAATGGCTTGGCCCTGATGATGGTCCTATATGCGACCGAAACGTTGGCCCTGGCACTTTATACTTAAATAAAAATTGAAAAACGATTAGCTGCGTTGCTCATTGAAGATTTTCCGATCCTTAAATAAATATTTAAGTTAGGTAACCCTCTGGGACGTGACACAAATCTTTTGAATAAAATCAGCCAAAAAGTACTAGTACTTTACTGATGTACTTTTCCAGTTTTTTTTTTTTTCGATTTTCTCAAAATTCGCTCCCACGATTTTGATTAAAATTCAAAAAACAATCAATTCTTTTTCAGATGCTCTTTAAAATGTGTATTCTCATTTTGCCCTTGAAATTGTTTTAAGCACACTTTACTCTTGTACTTTTTTTTTTTTTTTTTTAAACAATCACACTTTTTTCTCACTCACACTCACACTCACGATTACATTCACAGTTTTTTCGGCAACTTAGGCCATATAAGACTTTACAATAACCGTTATATATGAGATAATATCTATTGGGGGTCCAGGCATTTCTATTTAAGCCATTTGGTATCAAAATGGCTTAAATAAAATCATCGGCCTGCCTGGGGTCGGAACCCACGACGTTCGGTATAGAAGGCAGGCACGCTACGGAACTACACCAAGCCCGAGGGCTACTCTTGTACTTTATAGAAAAGGGAGCGTACAAGTATTACGTAACGCAATTTGGGGGGAGGGGGGTCTGAAAACGTTACCATGCGTTACAAGGGGGGGGGGGGGGGGGTTGAACAACGCGTTACGTAACTGGTATTTTAGCGACTTTCCGGTACTTTGCGCAACAAAATTGTGACTTTTAGATAAAAATGGCCACTTGAGCGTTACGTAACGTCTAGGGGGAGGGGTCCAGAAAAATGATTACGGCGCGTTACATGGGGGGGAGGGGGTGGTCAAAAATCTTCAAAAATTGCGTTACGTAATACTTGTACGCTCCCAAAGATAAGAGAAATGGTTGCCATGGTAACAGAAAATAAATATTTACGCATTTTTTATCAATTTTACTTCTTGAATTCTAATATACAAGCGGCAAGCTCCCGGGCTTGGTGTAGTAGGTAGCGTGCCTACCTCCTATACCAAACGAGACGGACCCCATGCAGTCTGATGATTTTATTTAAGCCATTTGGATACCATATTATGGCCTAAGTTGCAGAAAAGACTGTGATGTGTGCGTGAGTGTGATGAGAAAAAAAGTTTAAATGTTGAAAAAAAAAAAAATATTAGTGGCAACTAAAAATATCTCAACTCAAAAAAATCTGGTGTGACAAGCCCAGAACACAACTTTCGATTACCGAATGCAAGAGAAAGTGTGCTGTGCGACCAGTCACATCAGATTATTTCATTTTATTTTCAAATAATTTCAACTATATTTTTACTATTCCTAGACCTTTAGCAACAGACTCAAATGGCGTTTAAATCTTAAAGTCACATTTCTCATTATCGTTTATAAATATTTTACGTAGATGATTAATTGAATGTTGATTAGAGTTATCCCTCCAATTACTCATTGCTCTAATAGAGGGTTGCTTGTTCCTCCTAATATTATTCTAATACATGATAGAGGTGGTCTCGGCCCCCCTTCAAGCCCTTTGCTAATGTCTTAATCATAGCTATTGAATCGATCCAATCAATACACACATACACAAACACAAACAAACCAACTCAAAGACCGTTTTAATAAAAAAGATTATCCTCTTTCTTTCTTACACATTTTCATTTTAATTAAATACCTCAACCCCCCCCCCCACCATTTTTTTTTATCTATCTTTACCTTAGAAATGTTACGTATATACTCTATGTATGTATGTGATGTACTTTTTTTGCTTATATCTTTGAAACTATTCATCGGATTAAAATAAAATATTTCTAGTCCTAAGTGTTTTTCTTTCATCTAAAATCGGATCGCTAATCTTTTCGAAGGATTAGCAATCCTGAATTTTTGCGATCCTTTTCAAAGAATTGCCAATCCTTTAAAATTTTTTAAGGACTTTTTCGAGGTCATTTAGACTCCGTCCCTATATATTTCAATTGATTGGTAGCCAATTCAATAAATTTATTCGCCTGAGACGGGATGCGAACCCTCGACCCTAACACCAGAAGTGTGAATGCATTACCTCTGAGTCATAGGTATTGTAGGATTTGAAGAAATATTTTAATGGGAAGTGATTGTAGACTTTAAATTTGTTATAGGAAACTTAGCAGCCAAGGAAATTAAATAAAAGACTTTTATTTAATTATTAATCGACAATTTTTCTGTGGCAAATCACGACCTTCATCATGTCGATTAATTGTTTTTTTTTTTTTCCTTTTCATTCCACCTTCCTCTTTTCAACACCATATAGACTTTGACATACGTTTAAATATATCTGTTATTTCTATTTCCATCTGGATCCATCTTATATCATCACTGCCTGGTCCAACCCGCGAGTTTGATGGGGAGGCCTCCTCAGCCCCCGGAAAAATATAATATTTAGAGTTTTATTTTTAATTGTGATTGTCAATTATAAAATATACATTTAATTCTCCTCAAGTGGTGTTGCTGAAGTTGGTTTATTAAAGAGAAAAAAAGACGCTATATTTTCAGCAATTGTTTTTAATTCGTTAGCAAGGCAATATTTCCAGATATTTCGGAGACCTATCGGCACTCCTTCCTCAGTGGATTTCACCTCAATCACCACATTACGGCCCTTATAATTAAAACGCTTGGAAGTGGTTCAAATGATTAATAATTGCTGATCAAATAACATGTCGCTTCCAAGCGTTTTAATTATAAGGGCATTAATGTGGTGAATTGAGGTGAAATCCACTGTGGAAGGAGTGCCTATAGGTCTCCGAAATATCTGGAAATATTGCCTTGCTAACGAATTAAAAACAATTGCTGAAAATATAGCGTCTTTTTCTCTTTAATATATATTTAATGACCAAAATATGTATTATAATGAGTGACCTGCTCGTTTAGGGCTTCTTACAATCAATGATTGAGAGCAAATCACTCATTATTATACATATATTGGTCATAATTAGGAACCGACCAAATATTCGGTCTCGGTTACGGTTTCGGCCAAAAAGTAGCCGAAACCTGAGTCTGAAAAGAAGGGATGAAACTCACACGCTAAAAAAAAGGTCAAATGATTTGTACTTGAGTAAAAAATTTTCCCACAGGGCGCGAAACTTTGGTATCGTAAAAAGGGGATAGGTTCCGCGGGGTGGAAACAAAGGGGAAAGATTCCGCTGGCGGGAAAAAATTCCGTGTCCCTAAAAAAAAGGTTAAATGATTTTACGGGCGGGGGAAAAATTTTTCTGAAGGGCGAAAAACTTCGGTTCCGCAAAAAGGGGATAGGTTCCGCGGAGTGGAAACAAAGGGGAAAGATTCGCTGGCGGGAAAAATTCGTGTCCCTAAAAAAAAGGTTAAATGATTTTACGGGCGGGGGAAAAATTTTTCTGAAGGGCGAAAAACTTCGGTTCCGCAAAAAGGGGATAGGTTCCGCGGAGTGGAAACAAAGGGGAAAGATTCCGCTGGCGGGAAAAAATTCCGTGTCCCTAAAAAAGGTTAAATGATTTTACGGGCGGGGAAAAATTTTTCTGAAGGGCGAAAAACTTCGGTTCCGCAAAAAGGGGATAGGTTCCGCGGAGTGGAAACAAAGGGGAAAGATTCCGCTGGCGGGAAAAAATTCGTGTCCCTAAAAAAGGTTAAATGATTTTACGGGCGGGGGAAAAATTTTTCTGAAGGGCGAAAAACTTCGGTTCCGCAAAAAGGGGATAGGTTCCGCGGAGTGGAAACAAAGGGGAAAGATTCCGCTGGCGGGAAAAATTCCGTGTCCCTAAAAAAGGTTAAATGATTTTACGGGCGGGGGAAAAATTTTTCTGAAGGGCGAAAAACTTCGGTTCCGCAAAAAGGGGATAGGTTCCGCGGTGCGGAAAAAATTTCGTGTCTCTAAAAAAATGTTTTCCGCTGGGCAGAAAAAATTTAGTTTCTTTAAAAAAAATTTTCAGTAGAAAAATTTTTTGAGTTAAGCCCCCCCCCCCCCCCCGAAAAAATTTCTATATTCGCCCCTGATAGGATATACAAGTTTCGGTTTCGGTTTCGGCCAAAACTAAGATTTAGGCCGAAAATCTGTTTCGGCTGAAAGTCTTTTCCCTGCGGACCCTAGTCATAATATAATATATACATTGTATAATCGACAATGTCAATTAAAAATAAAACCCTACATCTTGTATTTTAACAATTAATCGTCCTGATGAAGTTTGTGATTTGCGATCAAAACGTTGACGATTAATAATTAAATAAAAAAAGTGTTTTATTTAATTTCCTTGGCTGCTATGTCTCCTATATCCGAAATATTTTAATTACATTTCAACATGCTGTCTTTATTAGAGTAGGCCAGAAATCCGCCATTTGGTGGGAAATGGCTTTTGCCATGACTCCGAACCCATTCTTCTTTAGCATTTTGAAATCGCAATAATTGTCATTATTAAATAAATAGTCATCTTAATAAAGATATTTCATTTAGGTTGGGTCCTGAACGCGCACACACCACCTAGAATTATTTTTCTCCCTCTCTCCCTCTTCTCCCCCTTCAACTCATAATTCACTCAAAATATCTATAATCAAATCAATAGCCGATGATCACGTTATTATACTATTATTGTTTGTTCTTTTTTTTTTTTTTGTCTTCCGTTAATTTAGAATTAAGGGATAACTTTCACAGCTATTCAATATACGTATAGATTGTAGGATGCCTGAAATAATAGTTTGGGACGAAATTATACCTCCAGATGAGTGACCCTTTGTTTTTTTTTCTAACGATTTCTGATTGATTGCCTCGTGTGGATCATAAACAGGTTTAAGACTTGTCAAAATATTCTTCTTTTTTGAAAGGCTAATCTTGTAAATGTGGTCCGGCCCTTCAATTTGCATTCCCCCTCTCTCAATATTGTGGCATAAACAGAAGAAAGAGCTGGCGACAAAAATGGACAAGAGTTTTCTGAACGCTAATATTTTCAGAATAGGTTGCATTTTAGCGATGGAAAGATACTTTAGAGTCAGCACTTCCTGTCCCAGGGCGTTTAGCGGGAATAAGCCGGTAAAGTTGCGGGAAGATGGTTTTTCGCAAATATCTCGAAAACTATGCGGTTTTCCGCAAAAATTCATCTATACAAAAATAATCGAAATTAAATTACAAACAAAAATGGTCTAGTACATAATCACGCTAAAGTGAACGGAGGGGTCAAATTTGATGGTTGTCATGGCAACAAGATATAAATATTTCTCTATCTCCGTGTCTCCTTTCATATGAATTATACATTTCACCCCTCTAAATCTCCCGAACCGTTCACTTTAGCGTGATTATGTACTAGACCATTTTTGTTTGTAATTTAATTTGGATTATTTTTGTATAGATGAATTTTTGCGGCAAACCGCATAGTTTTCGAGATATTTGCGAAAAATCATTTTCCCGCAACTTTACCGGCTTATTCCCATCAAAGGCCTCTGGACTGGAAATGCTGACTCTAGAGTATCTTTCCATCACTAAAATTCTGAAAATATTAGCCTTCAGAAAACTCTTGCCCCTTTTCGTCGCCAGCTCTTGAACTACTCCTTTTAATATCTTTCTAAGATATAAATTTGCCAAGTTTCATTCTAATTGTAGATATATAAACAAATTAACAAGCTATACACACAAACATGTTTCATATAAATATATATTAGGTAGTTCCGTTCTCGGATTCTCTCAAGATGGAGTTGGGATGAAAATTTCAAAAATAAAATGAATAAGTTTTCTTATTTCAGAGCATATTTTGGCTTACAAGCATGCGCACTTACACTTGTTTCGGCAATAAAATGCCGTCTTCAGAGCCAGATTCAACTATAAAAATTAAAATACTCGTATAAATACAAAATTAGTGATACAACCACACCAAGAATAATACATATACTATATATATACATAAATAAATAAAAAGATATCTTTACTTCTTCACTAATATAATATACATCGAGAAAAGCAATTTTCTTAACATACAAATTTTTTCAAATTTAAAATATTTTTTATATACTTATTCTGAAAAGATTCACTCCAAGTTTAAATGTCGAAAAAATTTTTTTTATATGATACCTTATGTGTGCACAATTTTTTGAATATTATCTTATCATAAAATAAGATGATTTTGTTATTAAAAATGAAGTGTTTTTTTCTTACAAATTATTTATTCATATCAATAAATATTTTGAATTTAATCTGGCTCTGAAGACGGCATTTTATTGCCGAAACAAGTGTAAATGCGCATGCTTGTAAGCCAAAATATGCTCTGAAATAAAAAATAATAATAAAGAAGACTTTTATTTTTGAAATTTTCATCTCAACTCCATCTTGAGAGAATTTGTCCGAGAACGAAACTACCTAATATATATTTATATTATAAACATGTTTCATTCTGTTCTTATGATCTCAAAGGTAAATATAGTACATTTAAATTTTTAACATTTAATAATACTTTCTCCTTATATGATTTAGTACGGGAATATGAAATTCAGTTAGAACAATTTTTTCGCTTCGTGAAGATACTCGATAAGTTGTCGAGTCCACTTTAAACGATTACTCTTTTTTTTTTTTTTACAATAAAAACTCAAGGATCAATTTTCGAGATCATTAACAAAAAAAAAAAAAAAAAAAAAACTTTTAGGTTAATTTCCTCCCACGAAAAAAATAAAAGCTTCAAGCTCATCATTTTTGAAACGATTTATATAATAATAATTTTTAGCAGTTAATCCACTCAAGTGCAAGCTAGAGCCATGCAAAATGTGAGCTCATCGGAATTATTGTTATTAATTTTTTTTTTGGGGGGGAGGGGAATTTTTTTTAAATTGCCCCACTCATTTCTCTTCTCTTCTTTTAAAATTGAGACATTATCAAAAATGTTAAAAGAAAAAAAAAGAAGAAGATGAAGGAAAAAAAAAACAACAACAACAAGATCCACTTTTTCATTCCGTAACGATCTAAACATGAATTTGATTGAAATAAATAGAGTCATCAAACCAGTCTCTAAGAACCATTATTAATCAACTAGACATGAATGTACGGATATTCTTCGTGTAAAAATAATAAACGGCAATTATTTATTAAAAAATATGGTGTGACTGGTCGCACAGCACACAACTTTCTCTTACCTTCGGTAATTTCACGCCTCAGGTGGGTGCCTAACTTAAATTTAAAATTTCAACCTCCTAGCTCAATTCCTTCATGCTTTAAATTGAACCCAGACAGACAGACAGACAGACCAAGTGGTGAAAACCACTTTTTCGAACTCAGAGGATCTCAAAACGTGTATATCCATCAAAATCTCGACATCAAATTTTGACATGAAACTAATACTTTCTCTATATACATATAGGTAAGAGAAAGTAAAATGTGTAGTCAAAGTAAAAACAATTTTGAATCTATGGAATGAAGGAAATAAATGTAAATTAAAATTAATAACAAGAATTTATTGATTATAAATGCTTGGTTTTATATATTTTCAAAACATTCCATTTATTCATAATTACATTTTAAACCATGCGTACAGCCGTTGGCTACTCAGGCCATTGAAGACATTATGCGATAACCGTTATAATATAAATATACACATAGGTTTTCTGTTTCAATAATATATTAATTTGATAAGAGTATGTAATTCGCTTAAGATGATGACACATATGGTGTCGAAATCCGACGTGATACAAGTGTTAGTATCTAAACTCTACACTATATCCTTGAGGGCGATTAGAAAGGCTTGTGATGATAATTCTCCTATATATTTATTTATCATTCAGTGGCGTAATTAGATTTTTTAGTCCCATAAGCAAATTCTAACTACGGGGCCACTACAATTATTTTTATTTATTTCATATTTTAATATTTCTAAACTATATCTAAAAACAAAAAAAAGTCAATTAAATATGATTTTTAGTTTCTCTTACTTATATGTATAATATATATTTTGATTAAAAGCTTATTTTCACGCTCTCGGAGGGGGGGTGCCTAACCTAAATATAAAATTTCAACCTCCTAGCTCAATTTTTCAATTCCTTCATGCTAGGAGGTTGAAATCTTATATTTAGGTTAGGCACCCCCCTAGAGCGTGAAAATAAGCTTTTAATCAAAATCGGCCAAAGAATACTAGTACTTACATTTTCAGTTTTTTTCTATTTTCTCAAAATTCGCTCCAACTATTTTGATTAAAATTCACAAATCAACTATTTATTACATTCTCTTTAAAATGTATATTCTCATTTTGCCATTGAAATCTTCTGAAGACCAATTTACTCTCTTGTACTCCATAGAAAGGATAGGAGAAATGGTTGCCATGGTAACAAAATATAAATATCCTCCCATACTAATAAATCTTACATCTTGAATACTAATATATAGGCGGAAACTAAATATACAATATGTCGGCACGAAAGATCTGGTGTGACAAGCACAGAACACAACTTTCGATTACCGAAGGTAAGAGAAAGTTGTGTGCTGTGCGATCATTCAACCTTTTTTTAAAAATTTCTTCTTCACTAACAAAAAAAAAAAACTTTTATTGAAATGATTAGTTATTTATTTATTTAAAGTGTTTCTCCTCCCCCCACCCTTGACTTTTCTTTCTTCCCTTTTTTGGTTTGTTGTTTATACACTCTTATATAGTTTAGCACTCGATTAATTTTATAGCCTTCTAATGATTTTAACCGATACCCAGGAGAGAAGGAAAAGGTGTGGTAAAGGTGTTTTAGGAAAGAGAGAAGGGGGGGTTTGTTCGCCGACCACATGTCGATCTCCCCCTCTTCTTCGTTTTATATATATAATAACTCTATTAGTGGATTGAATGTTAGATAATTTTATTTTTTTTTTTTGGCCATAGGCCTGTATATAAATCCCGTTTTTCTCTCTCAAAAAATTTCGTTGTTTCTTTTGAAATATTCAATGTAGTAATAATATGCGTATGAATCAAAGTGCCCCAATTACAAGCTACAAAGTAATCCCCTACCTCGAGCAATAGAACCAAACTTTCCGGATTCCTCCTGCATTAATAGACATAGTTCATAGAGTCAATAGTCAAAGCAATCTACAATATCGCCAAATCTTCCAATTTCACGATTTAGCAGTCTTTCTAATTTTTGCCTTAAGGTGCGCGTCTCGGGGTGCTAATTTTGGGAGATTGCGGCCACAATTTTGAAGCTATCGACCTCAAACCTTTTTTAAATTAAAGCTATTTAAAATATCTACAACTTATAGAAGCCCTTTTTTTTTTTGATTTTCGAAAAAATAAATTTTTTTTTAGATTAATCGCATTAAATAAAAGATATTTTCAAAAAATTCGCTCTATATTTTATAGATAATTAAATTAGTAATCATTGTGTTAAAAAATAATTAATTTTTTACCGTTAATTAATTAGCTGGAATCTTTCAAATGAAATGGAATAAATCTCTTGTATCCCTATGGGCAGAGCTAACGCCATCTCTTGCCGTCTAGAGTAACTCGGTAGTCAATCGTCTTCTAACGTCTTTTCGAGACGCGCACTTTTATTTTTGTCGTTTTGCCTTTACATTGCTTAATTTTGAACATGTTGTGTTGCCTTTGTTTTGATTGATCCTTTTCCAAAGAAGGCGCATTTTGATCACAATATTGAATAAATCGATTGAATTGACCGTCTAGGAACCTATTTGACGTTTGAGCCAATCAATGATGATGATTGATAGAAAGTTTGAATGACTCAATCATTTGACTCAATCGATTGATCAATCATTACATCAATCACGGCGGGCAACCATGGTATTTATCCCGCTCTTCCAAAAAAAAAAAAAGATACAAAACGAAGACGAAATTGGCGAAAAAACCCCACAAAGTTCAGAACATGAATTTGTGAGCCTCATAATAGAATTGTAATTGAGTGAATTTGTATCATCCCTTGGACAAACGTCGCGACGTTTCCTCTTTTTGTTTTATTCGTTTAGCTAACCATTTTCTCAAAGGCAGCATTTCTTTTATTTCTATTAAAATAATCTCTACTAATCCGGTGGTTTTTTTTTATTTTTCATAAAATAATTAAATATTTAAATTAAAAATCTGGTGTGACTGGCGCACAGCACACAACTTTCTCTTACCTTCGGTAATCGAAAGTTGTGTACTGTGCTTGTCTCACCAGATTTTTTGTGTCGACATGTATTTAGTTGCCGACAGTACGGTACATTCGATTTTCAAGATGTAAAATATATAAGTATGGAAAAAATATTTATATTTTGTTACCATAGCAACCATAGGAGAAATTCCTATCTTTCCTATGAAGAACAAGAGTAAAGTGGTCTTCAGAAGATTTCCAATCACAAAATGAGAATATACATTTTATAGAGAATCTAAAAAATAATTGAT
Source organism: Euborellia annulipes (assembly GCA_023213315.1). NCBI lineage: Eukaryota > Metazoa > Arthropoda > Insecta > Dermaptera > Anisolabididae > Euborellia > Euborellia annulipes. The sequence continues at coordinate 29,546 of JAKCPI010013410.1, read as the reverse complement.
TTTTGAATTTAAAAAAAATCGTTGGAGCAAATTTTGAGAAAATCGAAAAAAACTGAAAAAGTGCATCAGTAAAGTACTAGTACTTTTTGGCTGATTTTGTTCAAAAGCTTCGTGTCACGTCCCATGGGGGTGCCTAACTTAAATATAAAATTTCAACTTCCTAGCTCTTTTCGTTCTTGAGATATTTTGTTCACAGACACACACACAGACAGACAGACACACAGACAGACAGACACACAGACAGACACACAGACAGACAGACCATGTCGCGAAAACCACTTTTTTGGATTCAGGGGACCTCAAAACGTGAAGATCCATCAAAATCTCGACATCGAATTTTTGACATGAAACCAATACTTTCTCTCTCTATATATTAACATATATATAGAGGTACGAGAAAGTAAAATTGGAAATTTAATTATTGAATTTCTTTTAATTAAATTTTAACAACAATGTGTTTAATTGTTTCAATTCATTTACATTTTTTTTTTTTTTTTTTTTCAAAAAAACATTCACACTTTTTCTCATTCACACTCACACTCACACACACATTCATACAGTCTTTTCGGCAACTCAGGCCATATAAGACTTTTTACGATATCCGTTATTGATAAATAAACATATATGGGGTCCAGGCATTCTTATTTAAGCCATTTGGTATCCAAATGGCTTAAATAAAATCATCGGACTGCCTGGGGTCCGAACCCGCGACGTTTGGTATACGAGGTTAGCACGCTAACCTCTACGCCATGCCCCGAGGGCTCATTTACATTATGTGTCTCTTGAAGTTAATAACAGCCCTCGGGGCATGGCGTAGAGGTTAGCGTGCTAACCTCATATACCAAACGTCGCGGGTTCGGACCCCAGGCAGTCCGATGATTTTATTTAAGCCAATTGGATACCAAATGGCTTAAATAAGAATGCCTGGACCCCTATATGTATATTTATTAATAACGGATATCGTAAAAAGTCTTATATGGCCTCAGTTGTCGAAAAGACTGTATGAATGTGTGTGTGAGTGTGAGTGAATGAGAAAAAGTGTGAATGTTTAAAAAAAAAAAAAAAAAAAAAAAGTTAATAACAAAACTTGACCTCAAAAAAATATTAATACTTGAATCAAAGACAAAGAGAGATGGATTTATTTATTTTTTTTTTTTAACCTCCTCTTTCACATATCTTTTTATTTAATCAAAATTCTATATGTAAATGATTTTAATATATAATTTTTTTTTTTTTTTTTTTTTATAAATTATATTCTAATATGTTTTTCATTGTTTTACTTGTTATCTTCTTGAATATTTCATGAATTACAAATTTATTATATCTACCCCACTTAAAATATAATCATCAAAAAAGAAAAGAAGCGGAGCAATCAAATGGCATTTCTTCTAATACTTTTAGCTCCTTCTTCTTCCTTCTACGATTTTTATAATTTATTGTTCTCAATTTTTTTTTTTTATATGCCGGTTGTTATTTTGTTTGTGGCTCTCTCACTCTCTTGAATGTAATCCTCCTCGTCGCCTTGTTAATGAATATATAATGATGGGTTGAGAGGTGTGGTGCGATCGGGAGGCTTGCCCGGGGGGGACACACATCACAACCAAAAGGAAAACAATTTTACACACGCACCAAAAAAAAAAAAAAAAAAAAAAACGAACCACATTCACACACAAGCAAAAATTGAGTATTAAAATCTGGAACATATTTAGTAAGAAGGCGATAATATAATAATAAAAAAATAAATTACGTTCAGTAGCGTTTTTTTGGAGTTTTTTCTTGCTGCAGGTTGTTTGATTCTCTCTGTAGCTAACAAGTCAAACTTCTTTCTATACTAAAAAAAAATCTGGTGGGATTGTCGTACCTTCGGTGATTGAAAGTTGTGTTATCTCCTGGTGTTGTATTGGTATATATAAGTTTCCGGCGGTACAATGAGGGACAATATTAAGTCCCACCCATGCGTTTTCTACTTGTGATTATTTCATTGTTTTATAAAAGAAAATGAAAATCTTTATTTGAAATTTTCTAGCTTTGAACCATGAAAGTTTCCATTAAAAAATATATAATATATTTTAAAAAAACAATAAAATAATCACAAATAGAAAACGTATGGGAGGGACTTAATATTGTCCCTCACTGTACTTTAGAATTTAGCCTATAAACATGAAAAAATATTTATATTTTGTTATTTCTTTTATATGAATTACAAGAACAAAGTGTGCTTTAAACAATTTTGAAGTCAAAAAGAGAATCTATATATAATAATAGCGGTGTGTCCGTCTGTCACGCTCTGTTTGACCAACTTCCCATTGGAATTTTGAAACGAAATTTTGCAGTCTTATAGAAGACGTTATGGAGAGTCCCGGAAAAATGCTCGGGTCCCGAAATTCTTATAACTTTTTGAGTTATTAATTTCTAAAGTTACGATTTCTCCCATAGGAAATGTAAAGAGAAATATTTAAGTATTCTTTGCTTTTATATATTCTCTGAATGTAAACAAATCCTCAAGCAGAAAACGGCTGACGGGGGGATCCAGGGGGCGAAGCCGAAGGCGGGCGGCGCGGCTAGTATACATTTAAAATTAAAGGGCATCTAAAAATAATTGAATTATAAATTTTAATCAAAAACAGTAGGGCGAACATTGAGCACTGGTCTCTTTGGGTGCCGTAAAGATTTTTGAATATTGGAAAAAAAATACTATTGTCCTTTAATTTTTCGCTATTAGTCGAAAAATTTAAGTCAGGAGTTTTAATTATTAATTGAATAAAATTGCAAACATAAGAAGGGTATAGATATTACAATGCGTATCTGAATTTGAAATAAAATAAAACTACAGTATTAGTAACCAGCGGCGTAACCAGCCTTTGAGGGCGGGGGGGGGGCGAAGCTCAACTAGGGCGCCGATTTTCCAGGGGCTCCGCCCCCTGGACCCCCTTGCTCGCCTTCGGCGAGCAAATTTCTTGCATCCTGTAATTTCCTCAGCGAATTTGTAAAACAAATGAATTTGTTTATATTTACATGTTTTTTAATGACACCTGTATGATTTTGTTTTGATTTTTCTTTCCAAAATTAACGAAAAATGTCGTTTTCTTCTGTGATTATTTCAAAAACTATTCAGTTTTCGGAAAAATATCAAAGAATAAAAACTTTTTAAAATTGAGTATTTTATCATAATATAACAAACAAATTGAAAATTTCGAAATTTCTGAAAAAACTTATTAGGTAAAGTACTACTTCCAAGTGACGTATTTACTCCAAAAGTTGTTAGAAATCTACAATTTTAGTGTAAGGAGCATATACCAAATTTCATCGATCTAGCTGCTTTGGTTTTTAAGCAATCGTGTTCACACACACACACCCAGACATAATTCCAAAAGAATATACGGGGAAGTCTCGGGGAAGTCATTCTCCATATTTTTTTTTAACACACACTTTTTTCCCATTCACACTCACATGCACACAGTCTTTTCGGCAACTTAGGCCATATAAGACTTTAAATTAAATTAAATTGAAATAAATAGAGACGGGTTCTAAATGGCCTCCGATGCCGAAAAAGTCCCTAAATAAAAAAAAAAAAATATGTCAAGAAAAAAATCTGGAACTTTTGAATATCGGAGGAAAGAAAAATTTGGGTGCTGTGCGATTAGCCCCACCATATTTTTTTGCAATATGTCTTTTTTTTTGCTTTGGACTAACAGCTAGGGTCCGACCGAAACAAGATTTTCAGCCGAAACCGAAACCGAATATTCGGCCTCGATCTTAGTTTCGTCCGAAACCGTAACCGAAACCGAAACTTGTATTTCCTATAAAAAATTATTATTATTTTAATTTTTTCTTCTTTTGAAATTTTTCCGTCCTGCGGAAAATTTTTTTCCCCTCCCGTGAAAATCATTTGACCTTTTTTTTTTGCATGCGAGTCTCATCCCATCTTTTCAGACTCAGGTTTCGGCCGGCCGAAAGGTTCGGCTACTTTTTGGCCGAAAACGAAACCATGGCCGAAACAAGGATTTTTGGCCGAAACTGGCCGAAACCGTAACCGAAAGCGAATATTCGGTTGGTTCCTACCAACAGCCATAATCTCTTTATCGTCATTTATTTTATCTGATGATTGATAATACGCTTGCAAAATAAATTTCAAAAGGATTTTCAATAAATTTGTTCATCTTTGAAACTATTCTCTTGAATTCCCAGAAATTATTCTTCAGCAATTTTTAAAATTTATTATCGAAATTAGAAAGATAAATATAAATATTAATTTTTAATAAACTTTAAAATAGGAATAATTTGATTTAATTTGATATCATTACGAGAACAATTCTTTCCATACCACGCTAATTTGATAATTCACAGAGTTGATATTTAAAATAAAAGAGTGATAACAAATAAATACATTTCAATGTTGATGGGACACTACTGTGTATGCACATCTTCTTTTCTAATAAAAGTGGTGTCCGTATACAGTAAAGTATCATTAACATTGGATGTCTTTTTACTTTCTCTTACCCTATATATGAAATATATAGAAAGTATTGGATTCATGTCAAAAATTCGATGTCGAGATTTTGATGGATCTTCACGTTTTGAGGTCCCCTGAATCCAAAAAAGTGGTTTTCGCGACATGGTCTGTCTGTGTGTGTGTCTGTGTGTGTGTGTGTGTGTGTGTGTGTGTGTGTGTGTTCAATTTAAAGCATGAAGGAATTGAGCTATGAGATTGAAATTTTATATTTAAGTTAAACACCCCCGGGACCGAAAAATAAGCTTTTAATCAAAATCGGCCAAAAAGTACTCGTACTTTACTGATGTACTTTTTCAGTTTTTTTTCGATTTTCTCAAAATCCGCTCTAACGATTTTGATTAAAATTGATAAATCAATTATTTTTTAGATGCTCTTTCAAATGTAAATTCTCATTTTGCTCTCAAAATTGTTTGAAGCACACTTTACTCTTGTGCTTCATAGGAAAGATAAGAGAAATGGTTGCCATGGTAACAAAATATAAATATTTATATTCATACTTATAAATTTTACATCTTGAATTCATATGTTCCGTATGTCGGGAACTAAATATATGTCGACACAAAAAATCTGGTGCGACAAACACAGAACACTACTTTCGATTACCGAAGTTCTTGGCCCAATTCTTGGCCTCTCATACTAAGAGAAAGTTGTGTGCTGTGCGCCAGTCACACCAGATTTTTTAAACAAATAGCTACAAGGATATTTTTTTTTCTAGAGGGTGAATATATTTTTAAGAATTACTTGAGGCACATGATAAAAAAAAGGCAACCCTTGAAGTGTTCTAGGGGGCATAACCACGTGGTTAGGCGAAAAGAAACGACGCAGATAGTTTAATTATCTGTTAAATAATAAATTTCCTCAGTTGAATGGCTGTAGATATTCAATTGGAAAAGGGAACGGGAGCCTCCACCGGGAACAGCAGCCAGGATAAATAAAAAAACTTTATATTTCATTGCCGACGTTTCGGGTGCTAGTCGCACTCATCCTCAGGGCACGCGAAATTGTCAAAATTTAGTACATGTTATGGGAAACTGGCAATTGATTTCATGATACATGTATAAACATAACATTTGCGTGCCCTGAGGATGAGTGCGACAAGCACCCGAAACGTCGGCGACCAAATATAAAATTTTTTATTTATCCCGGCTGCTGTTCCCGGGGGAGGCTCCCGTTTCCTTTTCCAGTTAATTATATAATTAATTAGCCATTTTCAAGAAAGGATAAGTTTCACTTCGGCGCTCGGGCTCTGCAGCTAGTAGGCTTATACATAATTGAAATACTTAACTCATACTAGCGCGTATTGAAGATGAATTCCAAAACCTATCATTTAAAACAAAAACAAAAAAAACAAACAAACATGCTATGTTAATTTCAGTACAATTATGAAATCAATTTACGAATATTTAAATGATTGATTTTTTTTTCTTTTTTAAGTTATTATTTTTTTGATTTAATTCTTAAATATTGAATAACATTAATTTTCTATTAGACCTTTGCGTGATCAATTCGTTGTTGTTGTTGTTTTTTTGCTCTCTCCTCATCAAGCTCAGAAAAAAAAATGAGAAGGAAATAACTTAATATAGCTGCTGCTGCTTCACAATTCAAAAGGAACAGGGAGAATATAGAGACATCATCTTTTTATGTGTGTGTGTGTGCAGATTCAATTGTAATCTTTGAAAGGCTTTGTTGTATTCAAAATACACACACACACACACACACACACACACACACCACACACACTATCGCTTAGATGCATGTCCAAATGGGTGCATGTGTACATGCAAGCACGCGTGTGCACGCAAACGCATAGGGAAACAAAAAAAACAACAGCAACACGCATCCCTTAGGGGTCTAGATTTTGGTTGATTGAAAATCGGCAACTAAATTGTCAAGTTTTTTTTTTTTTTTTAATTTTTAACAACTTTTTGGTTATTATTTAGTCTTTTGTTCTTAATAAGGTAGATCTATTATAACAAAGACTTTTTTTTAAATCCAATGTAGCCACACAACTTTCTCTTACCCTCGGTAATCGAAAGTTGTGTTCTATGCTTGCCACACCATATTTTTTGTGTTGACATAAATTTAGTTTCCGTACAGGAGGAAAGTGGTCTTCAGAAGATTTCAATGGCAAGATGAGAATATACATTTTAAAGAGCATCTAAAAAATAATTGATTTTTGAATTTTAATCAAAATCGTTAGAGCGAATTTTAAGAAAAAGGAAAAAAAAAAAAAAAAAACTGAAAAAGTGCATCATTTAAGGACTAGTACTATTTGTTCTATTTTGTTCAAAAGCTTCGTGTCACGGCCCAGGGAGGTGCCTAACTTAAATATAAAATGTCAACTTCCTAGCTCTTTTCGTTCTTGAGATATTTTGTTCACAGACACAGACACACAGACAAACCATGTCGCGAAAACCACTATTTTGGATTCAGGGGACCTCAAAACGTGAAGATCCATCAAAATCTTGACATCGAATTTTTTAAATTTTTTACTTCTTCTATCCTCGTCATTATTATTCCCGCGGTGCGGGGTCGGCGGAAGTGCGGGTTCGGCAGGGGGGTTTCTCTCTCTATATATTGACATATATAGAGGTAAGAGAAAGTAAAAATACCCGGAATTTTGTTATAAAATGAAAAATCTTATTTATTCTGGAGTATGGGCACCCAAGGTGTAAAATAAAAAATAAAAGTCTAAAATGTGACGTTTCGAATATCGATCGCACTCATCATCAGGACCTATTATACGAACAATCAAACATCATACCAATATATAAAGCGCTAGCCGCTGATTTCCTGTCACTGTGTATATGTGTCTATCAGAGCCCTGATTGGCCAGAATAAAAGGAAGTTAATTCAAAGAAGGAAATTTAAAATTTTGCAATTGCTCGCTAAAGGCGGGAGTCCAGGGGGCACAGGGCCTTTCCACTTGTTTGATTATAATAAATGATATTTTATATGAATTATAAATAAAAATCCTAATGATACTGTAACCTACATGCATACATACATTGATGGAGGTCGAATGAATAAATTTGGCTTATATTAATACGTCATCTCCAGAGCTATGACACAAACTGTCTGTCGTAGATCTGAAGATGACGTATCAACGGGCGAAATGCCCATACATTAAAATAAAAACCTTTTGAAACCTAACATAGTGTTATTTAATTAAATTCAAGAATGTTTCAACGGTGAATTCTTTGGATTATATTAAAATATTAACAATGAGTATTAAATTTAGAAGTATGGAAAGGAGTCAACCGAGGAAAAGTAAAAAACAAATTTATACCGCCGACGATTCGAACGTTCGTCACGTTCCCAGGTCCCGAGGATGAGCGCTCGAAACGTCGACGGTATAAATTTGTTTTTTACTTTTCCTTAATTAATTTTTATTTTTTGCCCCATCTCAATATTCTCATATTAAATTTAATCTTAACATGAAATAAAAAAAAACAAAAAAAATTTAAAATAACATGAAATTATCAAAAAACCGAACCCCACTGGATATTGTTTCCTCTATATATGTTTCAGACTACAAATTTTCTGACTAAAAATTAATGATAAAAAGAGAAAAAGCCGGAATGTTTTACAATTTGCTTGTCTTTTATTAACATATCAAAAAAAAAAAAAAATTTATTCGCCATTAATGACTTTAAATGTGCGATAATAAGGAAAACATTTTTTTTTCTCTCTCTCTTTTAAATTGCTTCGTTAAAATTAATTTTATTTATCAATTTAAAAACAAGAAGAGAGGAAAACTTGTTTCACAAAGTTTCCATATTGAAATTAAGTAATTAAATATTTTAATTATATTATTTTGATTAAATATTCATGAAAATCGAAAAAAACTGAAAAAGTACATCAGTAAAGTACTAGTACTCTTTGGCCGATTTTGATTAAAAGCTTATTTTTCCGGTCCCGGGGGGTGTTTAACTAAAATATAAAATTTCATCCTCCTAGCTCAATTCCTTCATGCTTAAAATTGAACACACACACACACACACACACCCACCCACCCACACACAGACAGACCATGTCGCGAAAACCACTTTTTTTGGATTCAGGGGACCTCAAAACGTGAAGATCCATCAAAATCTCGACATCCAATTTTTGACATGAATCCAATACTTTCTCTCTATATATATATATTACATATATACATAGGTAAGAGAAAGTAAAAAAAACAAAAAAAAATTTAAAATAACATGAAATTATCAAAAAACCGAACCCCACTGGATATTGTTTCCTCTATATATGTTTCAGACTACAAATTTTCTGACTAAAAATGAATGATATAAAGAGAAAAAGCCGGAATGTTTTACAATTTGCTTGTCTTTTATTAACATATCAAAAAAAAAAAAAATTTATTCGCCATTAATGACTTTAAATGTGCGATAATAAGGAAAAACATTTTTTTTCTCTCTCTCTTTTAAATTGCTTCGTTAAAATTAATTTTATTTATCAATTTAAAAACAAGAAGAGAGGAAAACTTGTTTCACAAAGTTTCCATATTGAAATTAAGTAATTAAATATTTTAATTATATTATTTTGATTAAATATTCATGAATCGTTTATCCTCTCTCTTTAATTATCTTTTATAAGTTTATTATATTTCGATGACTCCTTTTTTTTTCCTTCTTCAAGTTATTTCAATATTTATAATTTTGAGTTGTTGAATATTTCCGGAAAAATAAAGAACTATGATCAAATAACATTTGGATATAAGGATTTGTTGGAGTATCCCTCTCCAACTTCTCGTTGGAATTTTGAAAATGTAATATTGCACTCTTAGGCTGACCGCACACGGTCGATTTTAAATCGACTAAACTATTTACATCGTGTTGCATAATCAATTTTTACCCAACTAAACTGTTTTGTTGTGTAGTATGCGCACACGGGATCGCTATCGACTCAACTTTTGAATTCCATTATTGTTGCAATATCATACTATATTATAATTGCCTAAGACCGTGTCCGATGTGTGAAACAACCAATCAGGCCTCAGGGATAGCGCCATAGTAACAAAATATAAATATTTACCCATGTTTACGATTTTTTTTATTTATTTACATTTTGAATTCTAAAATATCGGCGTAAATTTTTTGTCTGTGTACCGGGAGAGTCCCGTAAATGATATGATTCACAAAAAATCTTAAGTTCATGAATAATTAACCGCTAAAATAATCTCTACATATAAAAATGAAAAGGGAAAATGTATGTACCGGTATGTATATAAGTAGGCGAGCAAGTGGGGTCCAGGGGGCGCAGCCCCCTGACTAGACGGAGAGCCCCGCCGAAGGCGGGGCTTTGCGTCTAGCTGTATTATATTTGGACATTCAACGGTAAAGATGTTAAAAAAGAAGGCATTATTAATTTTTTTTTTTGACCAACTAAACTGTCGACCGTGTGGGCGCTTCAATAGGCAGCAATGGCATTATAAGAGTTGAGCGATAGTTACTCAATTTTTTAATCAAAAGTCCAGTTCGATCGCATTTGATTAAAAAATCGAGTTGATCCGCAGTTGGGTCGTGTGCGCACCTTTATTGAATTTAATGCATATATGCCCATCGACTAAACTATCGCTCGACTAAAAATCGACCGTGTGCGGTCAGCCTTATTGAAGAGTTCTGGAAAAATATTTGGGTCCCCAAATTCCCAAATGGAAAGGCTCCAAATTTAAGACTTTTTTCGGCATCGAAGGCCATTTAGACCCCGTCTCTATTTATTTCAATTGGATTGGTAGCAAATTTAATTGAAATAAATTGTCGCATGAGACGGGATACGAATCCACAAATGGCCAGCAAGCGAACCACTATACCAAGGCCCGAGAGCATTCCAGAATTTTATCCATTGGAAATTATTGGGTTCCAATATTAAAAATCCGGTGTGATGGTTGCCCAGCACACAACTTTCTCTTACCTTGGGTAATCGAAAGTTGTGTTCTGTGCTTGTCACACCAGATTTTTTTTCTGTCAAGATATTTTTAGTTTCCGACAGTACGGTCGGTAGATTTGAATTTGAAAAATTTATAAACTATTTATTTATTCAGGAATCGCAGGGACTTTGACAGCCAGAAGATTAAATAAAAAAATTTTTTATTTAATTTTTATTTGCCGACGTTTCGGTCGCCAATCATGACCTTCCTCAGGGCAAATATTGTCAATTATACACGATCTTATGTATTTTAATATTCATTGCAATTTAAATACAATTTCTTTTTACTTTGATATGGACAAAAATATTAACCATTTCTCCTATCTTTCCTATGAAGTATAAGAGTAAAGTGGTCTTTAGAAGATTCCAATGGCAAAATGAGAATATACATTTTAAAGAGCATCTAAAAAATAATTGATTTTTGAATTTTAATCGAAATCGTTCGAGCGAATTTTTAGAAAATCGGAAAAAAAAAAGTGAAAAAGTACATCAGTAAAGTACTAGGACTCTGCCATAAATCTCACATTTAATATCAATAATAGTATTTTTAATGATTTATGCTTTATTTTATGACGGACAGTGTTTTATTATTTGGACCCTGTTACGCATTAGTGTGTCAAGCGCCAGCTACCGAGTTTTGAGAAAATTAACATTAAAGTTTTTTGTTTTCATTGGATTATATTAAATTTTTTTTGTCAATTGTGCAAGTAACATTAAATATAAATTTTTTTAGGACATATTTCATAAAAATACTATATAGCATTTGAAACAATATTCCGTGCTTAACTCAATTTTTAATTTTTTGGCGCTTGACACACTAATGCATAACAGGGTCCATTTCTTGATATCATTTGAATGTTGTTTCTATTTTCGGTAAAAGATTGGCTAGGGAACAAACGCTCTAGGGTCCCCCCCTTCCCTTTTCTTTTGGAGACTCCACCCTTATAAAAAAAGATCCTGCTCCGCATTCAGGCCTGCCACAGATAATGATAATTCAGGCAAATTACAGACCCCGCTCTCTCCTCTCTCTCTCTCTGACATTATTATAAAATCCAAACACATGAAAATCGTTGATTAAGATACACGGAACGGCTTTTGTTATAAAGTGTTCCAATAGGATATTTATGTAAATTAACCTTTAATAAAAAAAAAAACTCAAATTGAAATATGATTACGGCCCTATAATTAAGATCTTATTTTAATATTAAGACATCATCATTTAAAAAAAAAAATTATAATAAATAAATATTTTGAAAATTTTCAGTATGTTGGATCATTAGGGTGGTGATTCTTATTATAATCAAATTTTTAAGGGCCAATTATTTTCAAATTCATAACGAATTAATTAATTATAGTTCAAAAATTAAACAAGACAAGTGGAATTGATAAAAATCCATTTTACTTATTTTTATAGGCTATTTGTATCAGGGTTAAATGAAGCATTTAAAAAAAAATATTAAAATAATTAAATTTTAATAATTGATCTAAACAGTTATTAAATTATCAGATAATAATGACAAAAATTAATTATTACATTTATTTGAATAATTATTTATTTAATAATTAATCATTATTGTGTGGTAATTCAATTATTAAAATGTTTATATGAAAATTTAAATTAAAAATTCTAGGTTAAGAAGTATTAAAGATTTATTAAAAAAAATATTTTTAATACTTAATGTTAGCCTATATTCATGTCTCATAATCGGAATTGAATTTACAAAGTTAAATCACTTTTAAGTGTTTAAAATATTTTGAAACTTTTAACCTAGTGTTTTTAATTTAATTTTTTTAATAATTATATTGTGTACATGGAATGGCCAACCCCACGTTCTCGTTAAATGCGCCACAATTGTCATTATCAGTAAAAAACTAAATTAAAAAATATCTGGTGTGACTGACCGTACCTCGTAGCTCTTTTCCTTCTTTTTTTTTGGACGCTATATATATAGAGATAAATAACTCCCGGGATTTCATTTAATTTTAAAATAACACATGCTGACCATTTAAGGTTACATTCTGTGTGTTTTTTTATTTTTTATTTAATGCATCATAAATAATTTGTATATTCTATACAGGTAGTTTAGTGATATATAAAGATCCATTTTATTCGTTATGCTTCTCATAAAATGTTATAAACAGCTAAAATAAAACAAGTTTTTTTTTGAGAATGACTTGCTACTGAGCCAGGAACCTTTAATTAGTTATTTTTCACGTTAATTTTCTTCTTCTCTTTGTCTTGGATAGACTGATGTCTGTGAACTCGAAAAATGTAAGAAGAGTACATTCACATTGATATTACAATGCTATCTGTCTGTATGTCTGTCTCTTGGTGGATTATTGAGGAGATTTTCATTTTTTTGGTAACAATACAAACCAAAAGTATCAATTTTCTGTTTATTAACAGGATTCTATTATAATATATGATATTGCGACTTGTCTCTTTGAAACGAATCTGACCAATTCATTCAAATAAAATAATTTCTAGGCCTGAGGAGTTCGTCATCTTAGCTATGTAAATTGATTTCAAAAGCTTATGTTGCGGTAAAAAAAAATTTTTTGTTCCCCTATGTAATATAGGAATGGAATTGGAATGTATTACAAAATATATTGCAGTCTCCTATCTTTTTAATACCTCCCTGATCGTCTACACAAAGACTCTTCTCTGTTCTTTTTGCCTCAACACGGCCATTTTATATTTGAATGTTTTCTCATTTTAATTTCTTTTCTTAATAAATATATTCGTTATAATTAGGCTTCTTTGCTGTTAATTAAAAACCCTAACTCTGCTAAGATGTGATTTACCTACTGTAAATTTTTTTTTTGTTCCTTTTGATAATTCAAAAACTCGATAATTCGAATTTTTCTTGTGGTCCTTTGGATTTCGAATTATCGAGAGTTGACTGTATATATTTTTAGCTCTGATGATGGTCGTAACGCTAGCCGTTTCGATAAAGAAACTTGATTGGCTGTGACAACTCTACTCTCCAGCCATACATCCCCCTGAATGAGTTTCTTATAGCGGTGGCGAATTTTATCAAGTATCAGGGGGGGGGGGTCACTGGTGTAGCTAGGATGTCGGCTTCCACAAAAGAAGATCCGCGTTCAAATCCTGGGCTTGGGGGATTTTTTCATTAAATACAAATATTTATTTAATGTAAACAATCTATCAGGCACTGGATTGGAATATTGGATCCTACCACAATAGCCTCCAGGCAATTCTACGTGAAGGGGGAGTTTCTGTGACATCCGGAAGGGACGTAAAGAAGGTTCCCTCTCAGTCATTCTTCGAAAGGAGTCGGTGCTGAGAGAACAAAATAGGACATCCTCCATAGCATAGAAAAGGTTGGATAAAATGAACCGGGTGGAACCTGAAATAAGAATCAGCTCATTAGCTAGAGACGAAAGCAGAAGGAGAATTTAGAGATAGGAAATAATGTAACTTCACCGGGTATACCGATAGAAATTTAAAATACAGTAGAACCTCGATAACTCGAATCCCACGGGAGGAAATAAAAATGTCGAGTTAACAAGTTTTCAAGTTATCAAGTATTTCGAGATATAAAGGTTCCTATGAATGAAATTCCGACTTATTAAGGTATTTAATTCAATTTGGGTAAATATTATTTATCTTAATATTAATGTATGAAATATAAAAAAATGAATGAATTTAAATAATCTGTAATATTTTTTTGAGAAGTTAAAGTTTTCAATTTTCGTTTGCTGCTCATTTTGCACGAAATGTTGTGAACCGACTGAATACAAAACTGCGTTTCTTTCAAGCTACGCATGAAAGAAGAAGTAAGTATAGAAATACTCGAAAATACAAAATCAAGCCAATGTTAAGGACGATATAGGCCTATACACATGACATCATCACAATTACTAACTTCGACATACCGAGTCATTTTTTGGAATTTCGAGATATAGAGTCTAAATTGATATGAATAATACTTCACGGGATCGAATACATTGTTCGAGTTACAGAGTAAAATAGTTCGAGATATCGCGTATTATAGTTCTGAACAGTGTTTTTCTTCGACTTACTGAGGATTACGACTTAACGAAGTTCGAGTTATCCAGGTTCTACTGTAATAATAATAAAGCATCAGGCCTAGCGATTGGCCGGTCGGCTTGGCTCCTCTTTTCAACTGTCAAATGCATCTGATATCTTTCATTTTCACTTTTGGAATTCTTTTGCACATTTTCCTCTGGCTGTTTCTACATGATTAAGATAAAATATCAAACAACAACAACCACAACGATTAATTTAAATGAGATAATAAATTAATAAAAATACCTAATAAATTTCCCACCGATTTAAAAAAAAAAAAAAAAAGAATAATAATAATCACCCAACTGGTTATATTTCTATAAGGCGTAAAAATTAAATGGAGTCGATATAATCTTAACTATAATCTTCCATAATTTATTATTATTATTCAATTAAGAAAAAAAAAAAGTCCGCATGTTCTTGTAATTATAGTCTTATTCACTTTCATTTCATTGAGTTCTAAAAGGCCTCGGAATAATAATAATAATTTTTATGGATAATTTTTTGAGTGACAGGATTTTGAGGGTCTCTCTCTTGATTGGCCAAGACCAATTGGAAATTGATGATGAGAGGGCAAATTTATGAAAGACACAACAACAACAACAACAACAAAAAACTGATATGAAATTGATAATTGGCCTTTGAATGTAAAAATTTCTATAGTCTAAAAAAATTGTTCTAGACAGGTTTTTGATGTCTTTATAAATTTTTTTTTTGAAGAATACGCCCTAAAGGAGGGATCATTTAAATTTAATAACGCCATTAATTGATTATTTCCAGAATAGAATATTAAAGCTTGAAGAGAAAAGAAAGAAAGAGAGGAGAGATAGAATATATCTATATATTAAAAAAAAAAAAAAAAAAAAAATGAGTCGTTAACCAGCCAAAAAAGGCAGGCAGCTGCTGCTGCTGCATTTACAAAATGGAATTTTTTTTTTTTTTTTTTGTCTTTTTCTGAATCAACCAACGTTAAAAGTTAACCCAATTTGTTAGAGGAATCTCTCTCTGATTGATTGCGTCAAATAAAAAAAAATTAAAAAAATTTCTATTCTCTTTTTAATAGAATAGCTTATTGGTTTTTTTTTTTTTTTTTTCTATTCTCCTCTCAATGGCTTTATTATAAAGGGGGACAAATTACCGGTGCGTTAACGTAGACACACTTGTTTTATTTTTATAAATATTATAATTAATTAAAATAGTCCCCCCCCCCTTCATCCTGCCTCCAGCTGGATCGGTTCCTTTTTCCTTAATCATGTGCTGCAATATTCAGACAATTTTAATAATTAAACATATCTGACTTCTATATATATCTGACTATCTATATATATATAATAGCGGAGTGTCCGTCTGTTTGACCAACTTCCCGTTGGAATGTTGAAACGAAATTTTGCAGTCTTATAGAGGACATTATGGAGAGTCTTGGAAAAATACTCGGGTCCCGAAATTCCTATAACTTTTCGAGTTATTAATTTCTAAAGTTACGATTTCTCCCATAGGAAATGTATAGAGAAATATTTATGTATTCTCTGCATGTAAACAAATCCTCAAGCAGGCACTGGATTGGAAAATTGGCTATTTATGAAATATTTGTGGCATAGTAGGTAGCGTGCCTCCCTCCTATGCCAAACGTCGCTGGGTTCGGACCCAGGCAGTCCGATGATTTTATTTAAGCCATTTGGATACCAAATGGCTTAAATAGAAATGCCTGAACCCACAATATATATATTAATTACAACGGTTATCGTCCCTAAAGTCTTAAATGGCCTGAGTTGCCGAAAAGACTGTGTGAATGTGAGTGGTGAAATGATTTATGAAATATTTAATATTTTTTTTTTTTGCCCCCTCTTCCTGTAAAATCAATGTTGGTGATTTTACAATTTTTGCGTATGAAGCAAATTGCATATCCTGGTATGGTTTACAGCTGGTAGGACAGTTGGGTCTAGTTGAAATAAATTATGATTTAATAGAATCAAATTCACAAGGTTTTCTGTTTTAATAATTTATTAATTTGATATTAAAACTTTATACGTATTTCGACACTTATATATGACTGTCATATGGTGGCTCAAGAAATACCTAAAAATCTTTTTTTTTCTTAAAAAAAATAATTTAATTTTATGTGTTTTGGAATATCAAATTAATATATTTCCCTTGTAAAAGATAACTACTATCAGTGACCATTTCAATTCTCCTACCTTTTTACCAACGTACTCAAATTTGGCCAAAACATTTTTAATTTAATTAATTGTTTAATTTTGTACACCTTGTACTCGGACATGTTTTGGGAAAATAGAATAAATAAAATTCCCCCCCAAAAAAAAAAAACATTTTAAATTTACAATTTTATTAAGAGTATTTATTGTATTTTAAAATTTAGGAAGTACATTGGACTTATAAGCCTCGTTATTGGATGCTTCGGAAAAAATTACTACACAATTCACACCAATTTTCAAACCTATTTCGAAAAGCATTACATTATAAAAAATTGTAAATGGTTGTTTGGAGACTTACTAAATTTAGTATGTTTTTGTTTAAGTAATTTGCTTCCTACACAATTGTAAAATCTACAAAACTTTTTTTCCAGTGTTGGATTTAATCTAATCTTATGAAAAATTAAAGTCAATTATTTATATTAATAATAAAATTAATTAAATTTCCCTGACCCCGTGACCACCCGCCAAAGGCGGGTGGTGTGACTAGTTGTTCCTCTAAACTGGATGGCGTTTCAAAAACTACATTCTTAATTTTTTTATTCTATTAAATATCCAATCTGATTTTTTCTTCTTCTATATAGTAAACAAGATTATGGCTATTTATTATCTCTGAAAATTGCATTTAACAAGGCTTGTATGAATAATAATAAAAAAATGTTAGAAGATATCTTTTTTTTTTTTTTTTTTTTTTAGTAGACGATGAATAATTTTTCACTTAAAGCTGCCCAATATAATTAAATCGTATGCTTTTAAATCAATGATTCCCGGCAATCATCGGCCGATAATTATCTATCCCGGGATGGCCCCAGGCCCTGGTTCTCGTCTCTTGCTCTCTCTCTCTCTCTCTTTCTTAATTGACCTCTCTCTCTCTCCCTCAATTGAATTCTTTAGGCCCCTCTTTGTTTGCATTTTTTTGGGTTATCTAGAAAAAGAACGCCCACAACTTAGCACTAATTTCTAGTTATAGTGATAACTCTCTTTTAAGAGATTATAATGTCACTTGCTGAATGTAATAGAGGCAAAAGTCTAACAAATACTTCGATGGTTATTGGGTGAAATAAGGAAATCTTAGATAAGGACTATTTATTTTTTTTAAACACTCACACTTTAAATAAAATATTCAGACTGCCTGGGATCCGAACCCTCGACCCTTGGTATACAAGGAAGGCGCCCTACTAACTACGCCAAGCTCGAAGGCAACTATTTATCTATTCTTATCACAATTTCTATTATTTATTTTTCTTAACCGTGCCCGACGATGACTGAAACTTCGGTGGACGCCCCACCACTACTTCCGGATTCAATTCGCCGACATTTATTAGCAAAAGATCGTCTAAAAAAAGTAATATATTAATATATTCTCATGTTTTTATACATCTTGAATTCAAATGTACCGTGCTGCCGGGAACTAAATATATGTCGAAATAAAAAATCTGGTGTGACAAGCATAGCACACAACTTTCGGTTACCGAAGGTCACACTAGATTTTTTGATACTCTTTAAAAATTTGCCCTTGAACAGAACCAAAAGTAAGAGAAATTTGTGTGATGTGCGACCAGTCACACCAGATTTTTACATCGTGAATTTTAATATATCGGTGGAAACTAAATATATCGCGACACGAAAAATCTGGTGTTATAAGCAAAGAACACAACTTGCAATTACCAAAGGTAAGTTGTGTGCTGTGCGACACTTTACACCAGATTTTCATGTGTAGGCCCTATGCAGGGTGCCCGGAAATAGCAAGGAGATGATTCTACATGAAAAAATAAGACTTTTTACTTTCTCGTACCCTATATATGAAATATATAGGAGAGAAAGTATTGCGATCATGTCAAAAATTCGATGTCGAGATTTTGATGGATATACATGTTTTTTTTTTCCTATAAACTTAATATGCCCAGACGCTTCGTTTTCAAGATACAGGGGGTCAAAGTTGAATTTTTTTTTTGTTTTTTTGCTAATATCTCGAGAACCGTTTGAGATACAATGTTTAGCATTTAATTGAGGTGTATAGCTGATAATATGATTTATTTAAGGTTCAGGAAATCTCCAATGAGCAACGCTGCTAGTTGTTTTTTCAATTTTTATTTTTATTAAATGAATAGTGCCAGGGGCCAACGTTTCTATCGTGTCCTATATGCGACCGAAACGTTTAATAAAAATAAAAATTGAAAAAACAACTAGCTGCGTTGTAGGGTTGGTCGAATCGATTTCGATTTTAATCGAAAATCGATTTTGAGCTTCGATTTTCGATTAAAATCGAAATCGATTCAGTGTTTTGAAAAAATCGAAAAAATCGATTTTTGACGGCCGATTTTCGATTTTCGATTTTCCAAGAAAATGATTTTAGCGACATGATCTGTCCGTCTGTGTTCAATTTTAAGCTTGAAGGATTTGAGCTATGAGGTTGGAATTTAAGATAGACACCCCCTGGAGAAAATAAGCGGTTCATTAAAATTGGCCAAAAAGTACTAGTACTTTACTGAGGTAGTTTTTCAGGTTTTTTTTTTGATTTTCTTAAAAATAGCCCCAACGATTTTGATTAAAATTAAAAAAATCAATTATTTTTTAGATGCTCTTTAAAATGTATATTCTCATTTTGAAGTACACTTTACTCTTGTATTTCATAGGAAAGATAGGAGAATTTGTTGCAATGGTAACAAAATATAAATATTTCCCCATGTTTATAAATTTTAATCTTGAATTCAGCCCTCGGGGCTTGGTGTAGTGGCTAGCATGCTAACCTCGTATACCAAAAGTCGCGGGTTCGGACCCCAGGCAGTCCGATGATTTTATTTAAGCCATTTGGATACCAAATGGCTTAAATAAGAATGCCTGGACCCCTAATATGTGTGTATTATCAATAACGGATATCGTAAAAGTCTTAAATGGCCTCAGTTGCCGAGAAGACTGTGTGAATGAGAAAAAAAGGGTGTTTAAAAAAAAAATCTTGAATTCAAATGTACCTTAAGCTTACTGTCGGAACCTAAATATATGTCCACACCAAAATCTGGTGTGACAAGCACAGAACACAACTTTCGCTTACTGAAGATAAGAGAAAGTTGTGCTGTGCGACGAGTCCCACCAGATTTTTTAAGAAATATAGAAGCTGATGTTTGGTTCTCTTGGCTTGTTAAAATTTACGTTATAACGTTAAAACTTAAGTTATAAACACTAAATATGTTATACCATATACAATGTGTTGGTTTTTAAAGAAGTTATAAAGACTGAATAAATTGATTTGGGCACCACTAATGCAACGTTCTATTTTTCTTGTTCCACAAACCGCTTGAAAATCGTAAGCAGAACCTTAAAATCAGCTTATGGGCATAGTGAAAGATTTTTTGTAAAAAAATCGAAAATCGATTAAAATCGATTTTTTTAAGGCAAAAATCGATTTTTTAAAAAATCGATTATTTGGTTTCGATTTTAAAAATCGAAAATCGAAAATCGATTCAGCCTCCGAATCTACCAACCCTACTGCGTTGCTCATTGGAGATTTCCTGAACCTTAAATAAATGTTTAGCATGTTTTACTTTACACATAAAACAAGCGGAATAATGAACATAAATCGTGTACAGAACAGTGGCGGATCCAGAGGTGTTTCTCGGGGGAGGGGGGGGGGTTAATCTGGAGTGACAGGTCGCACAGCACACATTTTTTTTCTTAATTTCGTTAATTTAAAGGCGCATTCTGTACTTGTTTGCCAGAATATAAATATAAATCAAATTTTTAAGTATTAATTTTTAAAATTTTACATTAAAAATACATACAAAAAAAGTATTTTTTCTCAGGGGGGTAATTACACCCTTTACCCCCCACCCCTTGTATCCGCCCTTGGTACAGAAGCTAAACATTGTATCTCAAACGGTTCTCGAGATATTAGCAAAAAAAACCCCCTGTATCTTGAAAACGAAGCGTCTGGGCATATTAAGTTTATAGGAAAAAAAAGTATTATTTTTTCATGTAGAATCATCTTTTCTAGGTTTTCTGTTATTTCCGGGCACCCGGTAACGTTATAGTAGAGCATATTATTTATGTTTCTCTCTCCCAAGATATCAGTGTCCTAATTTTTTTTTTCTATTCCACTTTACCCTCAAACATACAGTTAACGATTTTTTTTCAAGCTCATCATTTTAATATAATTTTCTTCTTCTTTTTTTTTTTTTTTTTGTTTACCCTAAAGGCACCGCATTAACCTTTATGCGGTGATCACGTTACAGCTGTTATTTAAATTTTATGATATGTCTATTTAAAAAAAAAAAAAAAGAAAAAAAACATTTGGCTTCTGAGAGAGTTGTTGCTGTTTGGTGTGCAAAAAAGTAGCTAAATTATTAGTAACTACTTTTTTTTTTTTTGAGGGAGAGAAATGTTTTAACCATGAGGCGCTTGAAATGATGCTAACCAAATGTTTTTGAACACTTGCTTTTTTTTTATGAGATTCAATTTAAATAAAAATTTATAAAAGATTTCGGCTTGATTGAAAAAAAAAAAATTGCGATTTATTTACGTTTTTATTAAATAAATAATTTTGAAAAAAAATCAGGTTACAATCTCCATATAAAGGTGATATGATGTAATTTTTGTTTTCTCCCAACAAATCGCATCTCTAGTAGCCTACTTTACTGATGTACTTTTTCAGTTTTTTTTCGATTTTCACAAAATACGATTTTGATTAAAATTCATAAATCAACTATTTTTTAGATGCCCTTTAAAAAGTATATTAGTAAAATTTTTCGTGAAAATGTTTTGTTTGAAGTACAATGAGGGACAATATTAAGTCCCACCCATGCATATTCTACTTGTGATTTTTAACTTTGCCCATCAACGGTAGGTTGGACAGGTTAAGTTAATGTAATCGTAAAAAAAATCGAAATTTTTCTGAAGCTGCCAAAATGCGTTTTGAGGTCCCCTAATCCATTTAAGAAGTTTTTGGAATGATGTCTGTGTGTGTGTGTGTGTGTGGTAATTTTTTTCGTCAACAAAATCTCAAAAACTATTCATTCAATTGTTTTGAAATTTTGCACACATAAACTAGGGGTAGAGGCCAAGAACTGAAAGCTTTTGGTAAACATTTGACCATTAGAGGGGGGCAATATTTTTTTCTTACATAACCTATAATTTTTTTTATATATATTCAGAAACTAGACTGATATTTAATATTTGTATCCTAATTTGTCATAAGTTTATTAAAAAATCATTTAAATTCGAAAATTGTGCATAGCAACAGAGCAAAATCAAAACAAATAAACAAACACGTTGCGTTATTTCTTTGAATAATGGGGAGGCAAAGTTGTGCGCTCGGCTTAGTCCGACCTTTTATTTTCATTGTTTTTAAAAAAAAATATTATATATTTTTTAATGGAAACTTTCATGCTTCAAAGCTAGAAAATTTCCAATAAAGATTTTCATTTTATTTAATAAAACAATTAAATAATCACAAGAAGAAAACGCATGCGTGGGACTTAATATTGTCCCTCACTGTACTAGACATGGGTGATACTGTATCAATCTGATATTTTGTATCAGGTAGGAAAAAGTAACAGGTACACATAATGGGTACGAGCAAAAAATATCAGGTATTTAAATACCAAAGTAAAAATCAGATAACTTATTTATTAAAAAAAAAATATATATTTTTTTCATTTCTGCTCTCTTTCTTAAAGTGAATAAAAGAGAAATAATGTATAAGTAATAATTAGATTTGTATTTAATTATTATAGGGCCTAGTGAGAAAAGTAGAGTAAAAAATGTAAAAATGATTCGGAATGACGTTCGAAAAGCGCGCCAGAGCTAGCGAAATTGCCCTGTCAGGAGAGAAGAGACGGGGCGGGGCGTCGCGAGTTGAGGGTCGCAAGAGAGAAGGAATGAGAGAACAGGAGATACGAAAACTGTATCGGGTAAAGACGCTCTAAAGTGAAAAGCAAGTATTTGATCAATGCGCATGCGCGAGATATCAGATACGAGTGAGAAAGGAATACGCGTCCTGTTCAGGTCCAGTCGAGTATGCCCGAGTTGTTGATACTCAAATAACAGATAAAAAAAGTATATGTTATTTGCTCGGTATTCGTTTCTCACTCGAATCTGATATCTCGCTCGCGCTTGCGCATTGATCAAATACTTTCTTTTCACTTTAGAGCGTCTTTTCTTTACCCGATACAGTTTTCGTATCTCCTGTTCTCTCATTCCTTCTCTCTTGCGACCCTCAACTCGCGACGCCCCGCCCCGTCTCTTCTCTCCTGACAGGGCAATTTCGCTAGCTCTGGCGCGCTTTTCGAACGTCATTCCGAATCATTTTTACATTTTTTACTCTACTTTTCTCACTAGGCCCTATAATAATTAAATACAAATCTAATTATTACTTATACATTATTTCTCTTTTATTCACTTTAAGAAAGAGAGCAGAAATGAAAAAAATATATTTTTTTTTAATAAATAAGTTATCTGATTTTTACTTTGAAACTATTTTTTTTTTTTATATATAAAAACATTAATTAAAAAAATAAAAATATATGTAACTGTGAATTGAAATACATAATGAATAGAATTAAATTAAATTTCGTTCGCCGGCACAGAAATTTGTTAATTATTTTTCTAATGCAGTATATAAATTGACATTTTAAATTTGGAGACATGACAGTTCAGTCAGTTTGGAAAACTCTTTAGTAATGAATAATTATGAGTTTGTTCTCAACACAAGAATAAATAGGGTAGAAAACATTTGAAAAAATGTTAGACACGTTGTTATTGACTTGAATTAATGTAAAGTTAGCGTTGCTGGGTGAAATTTGTTTCGGGTACAAAAGTATCAGGTAAAAATATCGGGTCAAAACAAGTACCTGTAACAGCTGGTACCTGGTACAGCAAAATCGAGTAATGACCCATGTCTACACTGTACACTTTACTGATGTAGTATTTCACACTTCTAAAATTCATTTTCCGGTTCTTCCTTCAATAGAGCCAATGTTAAATCCCCATATTGGGATTTGCATGCTATTTTCGATTCAAAGGGGGTCTCCTAGCGCCGGAACTAGGAGATTTTTTAGGGGGGGGGGCAAAATTTAATTTTCCGCCCTCTCCTTAAAATTTTCTATACAAAATTCATATCATTTTACCTTTTTTTTTTTTTAGTAAATCTTTCTTTAATTGCCGCCCCCTGATATCTGCCGCCCGGTACACATGCCCCCACTGCCCCCCTCTAGATCCGGCCCAGGGGTCCCCTTTGGAACTTTTTACACATTTAAAAAAGAGTTAAAATATTAAAAGGCACATCCTAGATCTGACATTTAATTTTTAACACTATTGACTAAATATTAACGTTTTGTCGTTAAAGATTTTGCTTACAGAATAGCAATTTGAGGTAAGGAGGTGTTAAAATGAATTAATTAACGCTGATTTCACAATATTTTTGCTTAGAGAATAGATCTGACTTTGAGCCAAAAGTTATTATTATTTGAAATTCCTATTGGGATCCCCGTTTATTTGGGCGTGTACGAAGACACACACCTCAAACCCAACCGGCCTCTGGCCGTAGCCATCTACCGGCACACCGTGAAGTTACATCGTTTCCTATCTCCTCCCGCTTTCGTCTCTAGCTAGTGAACTAATCCTTATTTCTGGTTCCTTTTTATCCAACCTCTTCTATGCTAGGAAGGTTGTCCTAGTTGAGGAGGGACTCCCTCAGCATCGACTCCTTTCGAAGAGTGCATCACTGAGAGAGAACCTTCTTGCCGTCCCTTCCACAGGACGGGATGGCAACTCCCTCTCTCCTTGTAGAGTTGCCTGTGGTGAGATCCAATATTCCAATCCAGTGCCTGTTTGTGGATTTGTTTACATTAAATAAATATTTTTATTTAATGAAAAAATCCTTCACGCCCAGGATTTGAACACGGATCTTCTTTGTAGAAAGCCGACACCCTAGCCCGCTACACCAGCGAGCTCCCTTGAGTCAAAAGTGAAATAATTTCTCTTATAAGGATAGCGGAGGGCAGCCAAGAGAGAAATCAAATCAGATAAAAAATATAATCAATCTTTATAAGATTTTTTTATTTGATTGTCGACGTTTCGGACGCCAATCGCGCCCTTTCTCAGGACAATCAATTGCTAAAGAAAAAATACAGATGGACGTATTTGTTTTCTTTAACAATTGATTGTCCTGAGGAAGGGCGCGACTGGCGTCTGAAACGTCGACAATCAAATAAAAAAATCTTATAAAGATTGATTATATTTTTTATCTGATTTGACTTAGAATAGAAAGATTTCTCTCTTAGCAGCCTTCCGCTATCCTTATCAAGCTAAACAGCCATATTTTTCATCATCTACGTGAATTTCTCTTATGTTTTGTTACCAAAACACGTTTTTCACTGTATTTATTTATTTATTTCTATTAATGTGGCTTCGAGAAGGGGAGGAGCCCGCCGAAGGCGTTACTCCCGAACGATATTTGACACTGACTTACTTATGAGCTGTTAGCGTGTTCTAATTCAATTTTGCAAATCCATCAAATGGCGCTCGACTCATCATTAAAGAAAAGAACAAAAAAAAAAATCTTTTTCTCTCTCTCTCTAATTTTCATAGAATCTTTAAATGACTTAATCTTTTTTTTTTTTAACCTCATAAATAATTTATTAATTTCAACAAAATGTATTTATTTAGATGTTGAATCTCTCTGATTGATACGACAGTGCGCAAATGATTTCTTCAATTAAGAGTTTGGTGAAAGAATAAATTAAAAAAAAAAAAGAGAAAAAGATGATATAATGATGATGAGTGTGCAACCTAGTTTGTAATCTCATTTATTTAATATGTTATACATACATACATAGAGAGTCTCATTTAGATAACGAGATTGAAGAAAATCATCTTAATGACCGGATTTGAAGGGTGTCTGTCCGTCCTGTCTGTCTGTCGGATGCTTTTTGGAAAAGAAAAATAAAAAAAATTTGAATATTATTATTGTCTGATTATAATCTTAGGATAAACAACAAGTTTTATTGAAGGATGATAGATGATCATTAAATTGCCAAATGTTAGTGAATAATATATAAGTGTAGAGGCTCTCTACACTCTTTTCTTTGTTTAACCTTTTCTTCTTTTTATTTACTTACTGGAGGATAGGCATCCCAAATATCACTAAATGTAATTTAAAAACAGTGCCCTCAAAAATAAAAAAGGGGCCCCCTTTCTGACACGGACCACAATTTGCTGGATTGTGAACTAATAAAAATATAATCAAATAGGTAGAATGAATGAGCAGTCAGCTAGTTATATTTCAATTTATTAATATACCAGAGCTGACGTTTCGGTCATTCAGCTATATACCTCCTTCAAAGAAATCCAAAAAGACCATCTTTGATAACACTGTGTGATGGAGAGACTGAACATTGAATCAGCCCTGAGGATGGTCCCATATGTGACCGAAACGTCGGCCCTGATTTATTAATAAATTGAAATATAACTAGCTGCCTGCTCATTCATTCTACCTATCAACAACACTCAGCTATACCTCCTTCAAAAAAATATAATTAAAAATCTGGGTGGGGTGACTGGTCGCACACCACACGACTTTCTCTTACCTTTGTTAATCGAAAGTTTTGTTCTGTCTCCCAACTAGATTTTTTGTCGACATATATTTAGTTTCAAGACGTAAATCTTGAATATTAATATCTTACAAACGGGACAAAATATTTATATTTTGTGCCCTTGGGCCTGGTGTAGTCCAGGGGTGTCAAACTCAAAAGCTAACTTGGGCCAAATAAACAATGCCTAACTTTAGAAAATAAAATTGCTCGCACTGATAAGTACTTCCAAACATGCAGTGCCGGATTAAGCATGATGGAACCCTTTGGCAGCCGAAATCTTGGGGCCTTGTCAACAAAATTTTTTGTCCGGTCGTTAAAATCATTTTCATCTTTTTTTTATTTTTATATATTTACATATATAGAGGTAAGAGAAAGTAAACATAAGAAAATAACAAAAGTTTTAAAACAATGGACAAGTGTCTTAAACTCCACCTATGACATTGACATTTTGGCACTTTGCTATTATCGACTAAAGTGAAAAATTAGGCCTGAGGTGTGAGGTATATTTTTAGGTGAGATAGAAAAAAAAAAATTTGAAATGGATATTTTTTTGACCGACACTGTACTTACCATAAAATTTAAAATTTTAGCAACATCAATTTTAATCCTTAAATATTATTTAAAAGTACACTTTCAATGCTAAAATACCGCGATCCGTTGTACCTCCCCCCTCCCCGCTCATCACCTTCATCAACCCATCATCTATTTTATAACACCTCAAATGTTCCCACCAAGTTGAGATAAAAAATATTTGAGAGTAATTTCTCAAAGCCACGTGAATTCTTTTCATCAATAAATTTATAATCTGTATGGCCAGTAATGAATGGGTGACACTGAACGGTGGTTACGACAATAATTGCTTTTATCTTTCCCTGATTCTATGCAACCAAATATACACAAAAAAAAAAAAATAATAATTCTCTTGAGTGTTTGTCCATATACTTTAGGCCTATATATTAATTCTTGCTCCTCTTTTGTTTCAGGAAAGCCAACAAATTTAATTTTATCGGTTCATCTGGTGAGTAACAGTATAAATAAAAGAAATTACATCAAATAGAAACAAGCTAAGAGAAAAAGACAAAAGTAACTTGAAAAGATGCCGCTAGATGGCAACATCAGTTCCATTCTAGTCTTTATTCACCCAACAGTCCTATTTACCCAATAGTCTATGTAATGTATATTTAATAAAGCCAAATCAGGGATCATGGCGGATGATAAAAATCTGACCAAGATGTTAACCCTTTTTTTTAAGTATTCGACATCTTAAGCCACACTTTACTCTATTTTGAAATACAATATATGTGGCGGTTTTCTAGCGATATTTATTTATACCATTTGGTACTCAAATGATTTAAATAAATATTCATCAGATTGCCTGGAATCCGAACCCGGACCCATTTGCTTTAAGACTATCAATGTTGACATTTGTCAACTTTTGGCTCTCTTTCTGATATAATAAAAAAGATAAATTTTTTAGATAAGCCATAATTGGACGATGTTGTGCATAAAGGAACCAAGCGCCATATTGGTGTTGTTTACAATTCTGCAAATGAAATGCCCTCTATCACAGATTTAGCTTAATGGCGCTTGGTTCCTTCGTGCATCGTCCAATTATCTCTCAAATTATAAATTTTATTTCTTCTTACCTAATAAACAAAAAATATCGTTAAAAATAGGTTTTTTAAAAATATTAAAAAGAAACTCTGAAAAATATATCATCAGCTTCGATTAGTTGATTATGGCAGTGGTTTTTAAAGTGGGGGTCGTTAAAATATTTTTCTGGGGTCACGGAAAATGTAGTTTTAATATACATTAAAAAATGATTTTGATTAATAGCAAATTTGTGAGTATTTCAATGCAATGATACTACATAAATTAACTCCTGCCCAGATAGCACAGTACGTCTTATGTACGTACATAAGACGCACAATTCGTCTTATCTACGTACATAAGAGGTACTGTGCTATCTGGGTGGTGTTCATGTATTCACTGATATAATTTTCTATATATTTCGTATTTTTTGAGAGGAGGAGGGGTGAGGGGTTGCCTGAGTTGAGAAAGGGAGTCCCCGATAAAAAAAAAAAAGTTTAAGAATCACTGCATTCATTACATACTGTTTGAGATTAAAAAAAAAAAAATCAAAATTAAAAAGATTACGTTATAAGATTTAGCAAAAATTATTTTTCAATTTTCATACATAAATAATGTTTCAGCTAGAGCCTACGGTTAGTAGTTTAAATTTTAAACGCGTCGTGATCGAAACGTTGACAGTAATATAAAGTTTTATTTTTTTTATCACAACTTGAAGTTTCGAAGCAAGCCTAACAATTTTTAATTTTTCTTTATTGAATCAGTTTCTTACAAGGGGAGTGCAAAGCCTTCATGTCACCGATTTGAACGAAAAATTTTTTATGTGTAGTATTTAATGAAAAACAAATTCTGTTAAAGCGAGAGGACTCGCTTGTCAACCGTTCGTCTAAAAAAAAAAAGTTAAAGATTTTGCCTGTATGTCTTAAGCCGTTGCTAACAATAACATTCGCAAAAGCTGCGGTGGTAGATTGGTAGCGTTCATTCTTGGTAAACATAAAATCTCGAGTTCGAATCTCGCCCTGTGCAACTAGTATTTTTTTTTTTTTTGGGTAATTTATTTTTTTTTGGATTTCTAAGAATATTTTTTAATATTAATAAATAAATTAAAAGTTTTTTTTTATTATTGGCTTTTAATTTTTTATCATATTTTTCCATATATTTAAAGAAAATTCATATGCTTTCTGTCAAAAATATAATACAGTTTAAGGAAATATTTAATATTATACGAGAAATAGTTTTAGTAGAAAGAATATAAAATATTTCCTTATACTATATTATATTTTTGACAGAATGCATTTGAATTTTCTTTAAATATATGGAACATGTTAAAAATTAAAATCCAATAATTAAAAAAATCTTTTTATTTATTAATTAATATTAAAATAAAAAAAAAAAAAAAAAAAAAAATTACACAAAAAAAATAGTTGTCAGGGCGAGATCCGAACTCGAGATTTCATGTTTACAAAGAATGAACGCTACCGATCTACCTATTGCGGCTTTTGTAAATGTTATTGTTAGCAACGGCTTAAGGCATGCTGGCAAAATCTTTAACATTTTTTTTTAAACGAACGGTTGAGTAGTGCGTTCTTTCGCTTTAACAGAATTTGTTTTTCATTAAATACTACACATAAAAAATTTTCGTTCATATCGGTGACATG
>JAKCPI010013409.1:0-11692 GCA_023213315.1 Euborellia annulipes | reverse complement strand
AAAAAAATTTTTGCCTCCCCCTGATTCAAATTCATTCCGGCGCTCCTGGCAGAGAAATAGCAATTTTTAAATATAAATAAGAAATTATATAAAATATTTAAGATATATATATATATATATATATATCTTAAATATTTTTTATATAATTCTCTATTTAAAATTAAAATATTTAGAAAATTTAATATATATTATATTTTAAAACCATATATTATTTTAATAATTAAATTTTGCATTTTAATTTTCTTATTTTAATTAATAAATTAGAAATTAGAAATAAAAAGGTCTATATAAATATCGGGATTTCCTGAACCTTGAATGAATCATATAATCAGCTATACACCTCAAATATTTTATATAGACCCTTTTGTATTTCTAATTTCTAAAAACATTTTATATTGAATTAAAATAAGAAAATTAAAAATATTAATTTGCTTCAAATAGTATACTATTTTTTGATAAAATCACTAGAAAACTTTTTAAAATTTTAATTGTATTAAAAATGTGATTTTATTTAAAATTTTTAAAGCTTTATGGTAGATTTGTTTTTGTTTTATACTATTTGAACATATTAAATTATTTTAATTTTCTAAAAAAAAAATTTTTGCCTCCCCCTGATTCAAATTCATTCCGGCGCTCCTGGCAGAGAAATAGCAATTTTTAAATATAAATTAGAAATTATATAAAATATTTAAGATATATATATATATATATATATCGCGTATGTGAGCCGCGAAATTTATACAATTAAATATTTATTAATGCATATACCCGATTAAATAAGGGTGTGTAACCACGGTGGTTTGACTCCTGGCGGCACACCCTTATTTTTTCGGGTATATGCATTAATAAATTAAAAAAAATTCAATTTAGTGTCTGAAATAATTTTTGATGTGGAATAAAACAGAAATTCAAATATCTGATTTTAAAAATCGAATGAGTTTTCCAGTGCATTTTTTAAATGTAATTTTATTGCTTCGAGAGAATTCACTGTTGCCAAATTTATCCATATTTGCCATGTGGAAATATTTTTAAACTTTTTGAAAATTCAATCGTTTTCTACCCTCAAAAATTTTCACCGTTTCTTAAAAATTTTTATAACAAATTTAAATAAATTTAAACTGGTGACGTTGTTTAATTTTTGTACTAATTCTTAATATATGAAAAATGTGACCACCACATGTTTTAATTTTTCGAAAAGCAATCTGTTTTCGGAGAGCCATGAAGTGTATATTATTTAAAATATTAAAATAAAATAAAATGGAAATATAGCAGTAGAAATAATAAATTTTATTTGAAAGTTGATAAAATTTAATTTTAGTAAAATAAAAGAAATCGAGCCTGCGATAAAAACATGAATGCATTTAAAATCAATGTTTGTGTTTTAATTTTGGTCTCTATACATATATATAAAATGAATTTATTTCAAATTAGTACTTACTTTCAGTTGAAACGTTGATAAACAAAATCTCGTGGTTTAGAGATGGTGATGCAGATGAAGCAAACAAATCAGGAGAAATAGCGATGTTGACTGAACAGCACTCATGGGGTTGTAACTCACAGGATTTGACAGCTGAAAAGTTGTTCCGCCAGTCCGCCTCTGTCGCTAGCGTCGCGCCTTGACTCCGCCCACCAAAGCCCCTTCCCTTCGTTTGGAAAGCAATATGCATCCCTGATGCATTCCCTGATCCCAACCATAGCTGCATAGATCATTTTCCATTCCATGTTCCGTACATATTGCACGTGCTTTGTGAACTTGTAGATTCTCAAATTTGTTTTTCTTTTATTAAACATCTTTAAAGATATTTTATTATTATTATTGTTTTTATTAATTTTAATTTATTTTATTTAGAAAAAAATGGTTTATAAATATTGTATATGCCATGATAGGAAACTAGATTGCAAAAGTTTTTCTGGTTCGCCAAAGGTGTTTATTAAAGCTTTTGTGGATTGTATTATTATTATTATGACAGTTTTTAATTATAGACCCATTTGTATATATTATTTTTAATAAATAATTTGTACAAATATGGTTTATAATTAAAAACTGCCATAATAATACAACAACCACAAAAGCTTTAATAAACACCTTTGGCGAACCAGAAAAACTTTGCAATCTAGTTTCCTTTCCTGTATCATGGCATATACAATATTTATAAACCATTTTTTTTCTAAATAAAATAAATTAAAATTAATAAAAACAATAATAATAATAAAATATCTTTAAAGATGTTTAATAAAAGAAAAACAAATTTGAGAATCTACAAGTTCACAAAGCACGTGTAATATGTATAAATTATAAATTTCATTCATGTTATTTGTTAACCAATTTTTTTTAAATCTGTTTGGAAATATTTTTTTGAATATAGCTTTGAATGATAGCAATGTATCTTATAGTTATTTATGTAGATAAATGTGAATTATAATGAGAAAAAATTAAAATCTCTACTCTGAAATTATATTTTTTTCTTTTTTTTTAATACCCTATGCTTCTATATATATTCGACTTTATTAAACAATAATTTTTATTAAAAAAAAAAAAAAATAAAAAAAAAATATATATATATAAGTTATATTTTGGTATAGAATGATTTGGGAGAGCATATTGGTGGGCGGAGCCTGAGCGGAGCAACGCTTCGAACGCCACCTGGCCGACTGAACAACAAACGTTTGACATGTTTGACAGGCTTTCCAATCTATATTATCTATTAAAATTTAATTTTAGTAAAATAAAAGAAATCGAGCCTGCGATAAAAACATGAATGCATTTAAAATCAATGTTTGTGTTTTAATTTTGGTCTCTATACATATATATAAAATGAATTTATTTCAAATTAGTACTTACTTTCAGTTGAAACGTTGATAAATAAAATCTCGTGGTTTAGAGATGGTGATGCAGATGAAGCAAACAAATCGGGAGAAATAGCGATGTTGACTGAACAGCACTCTACAGGTGAATAAGTGAGAATGGAGGAGGCAACTAACTTTTCTCACCTGCTTTGGATCACAGATTAGTAACATACAGATGGGACACTTCCTATACGTTCAATGGAAACATTTTATTTTAGGCCCCGAAAGAGCGCGCTACTATCGCTTGCGATTTCCGCTAAATTTTAAATTTCAATCTATATTTATCTGAAAAAATTTATGGCATACATTTAAATTTATTTATATTTTTTCATTCAAGGAAAACGGATGTTTTCCAAAATCTTAATTTAATTTAAATCAGAAAGCAAAGAAAATTCAAAATTAATACAACCAAAACCAAGACAAAATCAAATTTAATAAAATCCAAACATGGCAGGCAAAATCAAAATTAATACATTTTAATTTTGAATTGAGGAATTAATTTGTTGAGTTGCACTAAGGTGTTGTTTGTTAAATAATTTAAAAAAAAAACAATAGTTTTTTTATATTTGGTTTATTTTAGGCTGAGCGACTGCGGTAGCTAGCATTAAGTTTCAATGGTTAATCCATCATCTTCAGGCCTAGAATTAACAATATAGTCGTTTGTAACTCTTGAAGATGGGATAATATCCCGAAATATATCGAGTATAATCAAGGGCGGATCCAGAGGTATTTCTCGGGGGGTAATCTGCTGTGACTCGTCGCACAGCACACTATTTTTTTTTTTAATTTCGGCTAGAGTCCCTGTATATCAGAGTCTGGCCATACGAGCGACCGTTAGAATTGTCGGCCATCTTTCTTCCGACCGCTCCATTGAATACATGGAGAAAAAATGATTTTTTTTTGTTAATTAATTATATAATAATTTTATTCAAAAAAAAACTTATAGAAACAGAAGCTAATATTTTAATGATTATTTATATACTAAAAAAAAGTAAGTAAAACTACTCAAAATAATTTATTTAATGAAAAAACATTTGAATTTGACATTTCCCAATCTGTCATTTTTCACTTTCTCATAGCTATATATGTAATATTTATTTCTAAAATAAAGTAAATAATCTCAAGAATATTATTTAAATGAATGAATTATTTTTCCTTTACTTTTTCTTTTAAAATATACATTTGGAATTTATAAATTAGGCCTACTCTATATGTGAAAAATTTGATAAGAGCTTTGACTTTATCACGGACAATTTTAAATATAAGGGGAAAGTAATTACCCATTCGACAAAAAATTTTTTGATTTGTAAATATATTATGGTAAACAAACACGGAATGCACTTTTTACTCGAAAGTCACACCCACACTTACACACAGATTCACTCGCCCCCCGAGAAACTCATCTGGCCAGCTCTTGATCACGGACATAAATATAGTGTGCCCAGACGTTCTCTTTTTGATCTAAAAATATGTGTCGGGTATCTTTTCTCAAATTTGGTATTTTGTTTTTCATTTTTCTGCCTCAGTATGTTAGGATCGGGCAAATGGGGCAGTGCGGGATTTAAAAGCCGCCTCCCCCCCCTTAAGGCTGATATTGAAATTTTTTCTATTATATAATATCTCTGAGTTCAAATTTTGTATAAATTATAATTTTTTAATAATAAAGAAAATTCTTAAAAGATTTCATTATTTTTGCAATGAGTTAATTACTAACGTTATTTATATTTGTTTTATTCTTTTTTAAATCGATTATTTTCTTAGAAAACTCTATTTTATAATTAGGAAAATAAACTGTAAGCTAAATACATATATAAATATACATAAACTCAAAATTAAAAGTGATTTTAAGATTCTAATCAGCTAAATATAACCCTAAACTTTGCATTCTCAATATAATAAAATTAATGGAGATTTTTAACATATGATGAGTAATATTTATAAATTGAAACCTCTAAAATAATGTTCTAAAAAGATTTCATGATACTTTGAACGGGTATAGTTATAAAAGTTAAATGAAATATTTTTTAATCCCATAGAGATGCATTGAAAATTTGAATTGGCGCTAAAATCAGGAAGAAAGATGGCGCGACCAATAGAAAAAAGTTCCCGTATGGCCAGACTCTGATATACAGGGACTCTACCTGAGACTAAAATAGCACACCAGGATAATTTTTTATTAATTTACAATAATCGTTAAACCTTGGGAAGATAAATTCATTAAAAGTTATATTCAATAAAAAAAAAATCTGGCCTTGAACTTGTAAAGAAAAATTTGAATTTTTTGCATTCTTCAATACTTTCCATAGCTTCTTAATTCTTCTTTCATTTAGAAATATGAGGAAGAAAAACAGAAGACATATAAAAAATTTGAACATGTGTAGTATTTATTTTATAAATTGTGAGACCGTAATAAAATATCTTAACGCCATGAGATTAGGCAACCAAACCTGCACACGTAGCTAATGGGTTGTCTGTGTGACTTAAAAATTTGTGAATATGACTTTCTCGTGTACTTTTCAAATGCGTGATTATCTTACACTGTAGATGTGTATAAACTTTTAAAGTAAATACGACAACAGTAAATAGTACTCTATCCAATAATTTTTTTTTTTTTTTATTTCGCAACTTGTAATTTTCTTGCCATATGATAAATTTCTTTATTTTTAAAAACCTTTAATTCTTTCACCTTTTTTGAATAATTTTTGAGATAATCAACCTCTTATCTTTCGGGAAGAGAAAGTTGTGTACTGTGCTTGGCACACCAGATTTTTTGTGTTTAAATATATTTAGTTCCCAACAGTAGGGTACATTTGAATTCACACTTTTTTCTCATTCACACTCCCACTCACACACTCATTCACATTGTCTTTTCGGCAACTCAGGCCATATAAGACATTTACGATAACCGTTATTGATTTAATATACATATATGGGGTCCAGGCATTCTTATTTAAGCCATTTGGTATCCAAGTGGATTAAATAAATTCATCGGACTGCCTGGGGTCCGAACCCGCGACGTTTGGTATACGAGGTTAGCACGCTAACCTCTATACCAAGCCCCGAGGGCACATTTGAATTCAAAATGTAAAATTTCTAATCATGGAAATTTATTTATATTTTGTTATCATGACAACCATTTCTCCTATCTTTCATATGGAGTACAAGAGTAAAGTGGTCTTCAAAAGATTCCAATGGCAAAATGAGAATATACATTTTAAAGAGCATCTAAAAAATCCTAAAGAATTCAACAAACTCCAAAATTCTAAAAAATAATTGAATTTTGAATTTTAATCAAAATCGTTGGAACAAAATTTGAGAAAATCAAAAAAAAGTAAAAAAGTGCATCAGTAAATTACTAGTACTCTTTAACCAATTTTATTTAAAAGCTTATTTTCACGCTCCAGGGAGGCGCCTACAAATATAAAATTTCAACCTCGTAGCTTAATTCCTTCATGCTTTAAATTGAACACTCACACAGACAGACAGGCCATGTTTCGGAACACTTTTTGGACTCTGGGGACCTCAAAACGTGTATATCCTTCAAAATCTCGACATCAAATTTTTGACTGAAACCAATACTTTCTCTCTCTATATATTTATAATGCATGTGGAGTTCCTGAGAGGTGGAGTAGGGGTCCAGAGGGATCCACCTCCTCCTTTTGACAGAAAAACTATTAATATATTGAGTGAGATATTTTGTTCCCTAGCCTTTTACGTCATATTTAAATAACTGACGTCAAA
Organism: Euborellia annulipes; assembly: GCA_023213315.1. Classification (NCBI taxonomy): domain Eukaryota; kingdom Metazoa; phylum Arthropoda; class Insecta; order Dermaptera; family Anisolabididae; genus Euborellia; species Euborellia annulipes. Next base: position 5,104 of record JAKCPI010013409.1, on the reverse strand, counting down.
TGGAATACATTTTTTATAAAATAAAATAAAATAAAATTTTTAATCATTGAGAATGATTAATTTATTCAAAGTTAATACAAAAAAAACTTCCTTGATTTATCTAGACTCGTTCTCTCAATCAATGAAACGATTCCAGTTTATAATCATTTTAATAATGTAAAATTATATTAATAAACTGTCTCTCAAGGATGAATTAAACTAACAGAAGAGAATTTAAAATATTTAAAATAGAGTATTTATAAAATATATAAAAAAATTAGGTAACCTATATGTATTTTAACAAATACAATAACTTTTACTTTCTCTTATCTATTTATGTAATATATAGTGAGAAAGTATTGCGATCATGTCGAAAATTCGATGTCGTGATTTTGATGGAAATACATGTTTTGAGGTCCCCTGAGTCCAAAAAAAGTAGGTCCTCTAAATTGGTCTGTCTGTAAATGTGTATGTGTGTAGCGATTTTAATATATGTGACTGTCCACATGAATAGCAAATTTCCACAGGGGTCAAAATTGAGTTTTTACGCTTTCTGTACAGAACACATCTTGCTGAGCAAGCCAGTATTTTTAGAATTTTTTTATCATTTTTTATTTGGAAGATAAGCTTATGAATTTTTAAAATTTTGGTTATGAAACCTAGTTTTTCTCTTTTTTCCCTTTTCTCGTATCACACCTTTGTCTTGTTTTTTAAATGTTTTTGTATAAAATAATCGATTCTGATAAATCGAATATAAGATGAAGAACTAGAGAATCGGAATCAGTAATAAAAAAAAAATCGAACTTTTTTAGTAAATCGGCTCTTTTGAAAATTTAGCCCAGTAAAGATTTCGTACCTTTTTCTGTGGACGGTCATATATTTTATAATATACGTTCAAAAGGGGGTGGGGGCTAAAAGCCAAAACTGTCCTTAGTCCTTAGGCCTCTATCATCTCCGATTTTACCAGTTTATATTTTAGTAATGTCCTTTTTTACTTTTTAGTTTTTTTTTTCGATTTTCTCAAAATTCGCTCTGACTATGTTTGATCAAAATTCAATTATTATTAAATCACTTATTTTTTGCATCTCATCCCATTTTTAAGACTCTGGTTTCGGTCGGCCGAAAGTTTCGGCTACTTTTTGGCCGAAACCGAAACCATGATTTTTGGCCGAAACTGACCGAAACCGAATAATCGGTCGGTTCCTAATATATATATATATATATATATTGAGACAAAAAACATGGTATGACAAACATAGAACACAACTTTCACATACCGAAGGTAAGAGAAAGTTATGTGCTGTGCAACCATTCACATAAAATTATTTTAGAGTGTTTTCTCTTGAAAAAAGCGAGATTCTAATGGATGTTTGTTCTTTTTTGCAGATTCGTGCCTGCCTCTACTCTCCAGTGCAATTCGAATTTACAGCTCTGCCAGCTCAACCAGCAGAGGTGGACCTCCAGACGATCATCAGGCGGTGAGTTATTTATTTTGAAGATTTTTTAAAATTGACACACAGACATACTCGTCATTTTTCTAACAGTAGGAAAAAATTTAGTTCAATTTTGTTCATCAACTTCATAAGTCAATGTGTGTGTGTCTGTGTTCACTTTTAAACATGAAGGAATTGAGCTATGAGGCTGAAATTTTATATATAAGTTAAACAACCCCCGGGAGCATGAAAATAAGCTTTTAATCAAAATCGGCCAAAGAGTACTAGTCCTGATGTACTTTTTCAGTTTTTTTTTTTATTTTCTCAAAATTCGCTCTATCGATTTTGATTAAAATTCAAAAATCAATTATTTTTTAGATGCTCTTTCAAATGTATATTCTCGTTTTGCCCTCAAAATTGTTTGAAGCACACTTTACTCTTGTGCTTCATAGGAAAGATTGGAGAAATGGTTGCCATGGTAACAAAATATAACTATTTTCCCATGTTTATAAATTTGACATCTTAAATTCTAATATATTGGCGGAAACTAAATATATGTTGACACGAAAAATCTGGCGTAACAAGCACAGAACACAACTTTTGATTACCGAAGGTAAGAGAAAGTTGTGTGCTGTGCGACAGTCACAACAGATTTTTTTGTTTTTCAACAATTTGTAGTTTGATTATTCTTCACAATTTTTTTCTTCCTTTATTCTTTATTTGTTTTTGGCTATTTTAGCTATTCTATATTTCCATCAACTTTACCTAAATAACTGGTAAATTCATATATTCTTTATTCAAAAATTTGAGTTGCTTGACTTTATTGAAGAAGCGCTAAAAATTTATTTCAATTAAATTGGTTATCAATCAATTGAAATAAATAGGAATGTAGTCTAAATTGCCATTCTGGAAAAAAACAATTGCATGAAAAAAATAATAAACCCTTTTTTTTTAATTTTTTATTTTTTTTGCCCTTTAAGCCAACAAACTGGCTAAAAGAGTACAACAAATTTTACATATTAAATTAACAATAATAACCAGGTTCAATCAAATGGAGAGGAGAGGGTCTGGCCTCTTTTTAATCAGACACCAAAAAGAGGCAGGTTGTTTTGGACAAAAAGGGTTTTTTATATAAAGGATTATTATTATTATAATAACAAATTCACAATCCTCAACGCCTAAATTAGATATCTAAATAGTATTGATGACGGTCCAAATTAGGTCAGTCATTCACATTTTCCCCCATTACTCATATTTTCATAAAATCAGATAGCAAAGTTTGGAATATTTTCTCTTCGGTTCCATCGCTAGTTGACAATTCTTTTAATTTTATGCAACGTTTCACTTTGTTTCTACTAAGCTGCTCACCTTCCAGAAACCTTGTTAGTCCAACTCTAATCCTTATTTGAAGCTTGTCGACGAGTAGCGTCATTTCAAATTTTTCTTAGGAGGGGGGGAACTTTTTTTTCTTAAAATTTACTTACAAATAGGTATCTCAAATTTATAAATAAGAAATTATAATATTTAAGACATTATATACATCGCGTAGGTAAGCCGCGAAACGGAGATTTATATAATTAGATATTACTTCATGTACCCGAAAAAAGATATAAGGGGGTGCCGCCGGGAGTCGAACCACGGATCCACCGATTTGCGCTCAGTGTGCCTTTAAATTACCGAAATTAAGAAAAAATAGTGTGCTGTGCGACCAGTCACACCAGATTATCCCCCCCCCCCGAGAAACACCTTTGGATCCGCCACTGCCTGCCATACTCTCCCTGTTGAGATAGCAAATGTTTTTTTTTTTTTTAATAAATATAAAAACAGTCTTCACAATATGTTGTATTTAATAATAATTACAGCAAAAAAAATAGCGATTAAAATATTTCTTCTTAATTCGGAATTTTTCGGCCATGATGTGAATGAATTTGATAGCAGTTGTATTGATACAAAAAATATATATAGGTCTATTGGTCTTTAGTTTCTTGATCCTTATTTTCGTTTGACTTCTCGATCCAGAATAGTTTGTTCTCCCTGAAGGGTTTAGATCAAACAACCTTTGAGGTAATTAGCTGCTTTGTAACCAATATTGTCTTAGGCATAGGCGCCGGAACTGGGGGGGGGCAGGGTACTTGCCCCCCCCTGGCATCCTACAGGGGGGGCACTGGGGGGCAAAATTTCTTCTTTTATTTCATTTATTATTAAAAATAATATATTTTTACTTTTGAAAAATAAAATCTTCTAAATTAAAAGAGTAAGAAATTCATTTTTTTCCAAATTTTTTCCAAAATTTTTGAAAAATCACTACCAAATTTTTTAAAATTTTAATTTTATTAAAATTGTGATTTTATTTAAAATTTTTAAAGTTTTATAGTAGATTTGTTTTTGTTTTATACTATTTAAACATATTAAATTATTTTAATTTTCCAAAAAAATTTTTTTGCCCCCCCCCCCCCCTGATTCAAATTCGTTCCGGCGCCCCTGGTCTTAGCTAATATTACACAAAATATACAGAGAATTATTCAGGGCCGGATCTAGGGGGGGCAGTGGGTGCACTGTGCCCCGGGCGGCAGATACCAGGGGGGCGGCAATTAAAGAAAGCTAAAAATTTTTGGTTCCGTGGCTGGAAAAAAGATAAAATATTTTTTCGGACGGGAAAATCTGGTTCCGCGAATTTTTGAGATCAGGGAAAATTTTAAGGAGGGGGGGCGCAAATTAAATTTTGTCCCCCCTAAAGAATTCCGGCCCTGGAATTAATTATAGATTGAAGTCTTTTATCAATTCTCTAAATTTTAAAATCAAACTCCCTCCACTTTGTAAAAAAAATCGGAAATATTTTTTTATTAATGATATTTCAACGAATAGAATTTGGACAAATTTATTTATTTTTTTTTTTTTTTAATTATAATAGTGAAATGTGGCAGGATCCTGAAGAATATGTCACAGAAATTTGGTGTTCAGGTTTCATTCTATGAGTATTTGAATAAATTTGTTCGTTTATGAGTTTAAGTGTAAGTTAAATTTGTGGGGGATTCAATATCAGTTCATCAAATGGAACTCTTGAATAGAAATTTGCCATAAGACTTTTGAAGATCTCCTCGAAGCTTGAACTTAAAAGAGGCATCACTTCATCCGTGACGGCCAGGATATTTTCATTTAATATAATATTCATATTATCACTTAATTCTTTATTATTTAATAAATTATCAAATCGGATGGTTGTTTTTTCTTTGCTTAATTTAATATTCAACTTGAAATCTTTCAAATTGAAATAGCTTTTACCATTTTTCTTTATAGCTCCCAAATTGGTATCAATAACTACTGAAAGTTCATCTGAAAAAAATAAAATTATTTTATTAAAATAAAATGTTTTTTTTTACCTATATCAGGGGTGGCTACATTTTTAATAATTAATTACACGATAATCCTCTCAGATCTGCTTCAAAAAATTATTTTGTACGTATGCGATGCTGACATTAGTAACATTTTAAAAAAATCTGCTGTGACTGGTTCAATAGCACACAACCCTTTCCCTTATCCTTTTGGCAAGAGAAAGTTGTGTACTGTGCTTGTCACACCAGATTTTTTGTATCGACATATTATTTCTCTTACCCTATATATGAAATATATAGAGAGAGAAAGTATTGTTTTTAGTTTCTGACAATACAGTACATTCGATTTTCAAGATGTAA
>JAKCPI010013408.1:0-31778 GCA_023213315.1 Euborellia annulipes | reverse complement strand
TTTTAGTCAAAATAGAAAAATGTATGTTTGAATCGCATAAAGGTGTGTGTGATTGACAAGCGGAATTTGCAGTCTTTGAAAATTATGTGTTGAGCTTTATAAACAAAAAAGTAATAACAAAAGGAAAAAAATATATATAATAAATAAAAAAAATTAAAAATCAAAATAAAAACTATAAACTTTCAGAAAGACGACAAAAAAAAAAAAAAAAACAAAAAAAGGAAAGAAATTTTTAGAATGCTTTCCCCCCCCCTTTTTTCCTGAGCCCCAGTGAAGTGAAGTGTTATTTTAAGTAGTGTTTCTGCCAAAAGAGGAATTGTGTTTCAATGTTTTAGTATTGTTTTTGTATTTAAGCCTAACAGAAGGCGGTATTAATCCAAAGTTCTTTTATTATTGAAAAAAAAAAAATATTGTGAATTTTTTTTTCTTCATCTTCGTCGGGGATATAATGGTCAAAGCCATATGAGCGGGTCTCCTGGGCAACCCCTCCTTACAGATTTATATCCCCACGAATATTTACATTTGCATTTAATAAGCAATTATTTAATTATTTAATACTAATTTATTTTTTTTTTATACAAATAATTATAATTTATTTAAGTTTATTTAATATTAATCAACAATGCCAATTAGTGAAAAAAGTAGTAGAAAAATATCTAATTTAAAATGTATTGTTGAAATATTAATATTATTATTATTAATTAATTATAGAGAAAATAAATAAAATCAATTGTCTCCCAGCCATCAAGGCAACCACATCGCCTCCCCAAATAGGCCTTCTTTTAATCTATTATGTACCAGTTTATTATGTGGCTATGCCTCTGAAAGTCCGCAGTCATTTGGCGACTTTAAACGGGCCAACGTGCTGGCGTTCCGGCTTAAAATAAATAAATATGTTTAAAACCTGCATTTAAACTTTTATTTATCCGGATCCACTTCCACATCCTACCAAGGGTCCTAGCAGTCAACTGGCGACGTAGGTCGAGTCCGCCCTGAATCCTACCTTATCTGGCTGCCTCACCTGCTACCTTACTTGCGACATTACCTGCTGCCTTCCTTGCGACCTGCTGCCTTCCCTGGCTACCTTCCTTGCCTACCTCAACCTGTTCCGGCTGTCATCCTCACCCGCTGACCGCAATCCGGTGCCGCCTTCAACCACATCCAACCGTCCAGTTCCTGCCTCTGCATGTACCAGTTAAGTGTCAACGCCCAAAACCCTCAACCCTCTTCCATGCCTAAAGCATTCTTTTATCATTGATTTTTTTAAACTAGTCGTATATTAAATAGAGTCAAGCTATAACAATAAGTCATTGGCATTGCTATTCGTGTCTCATGTGTCGAAGTATATACTCTATACCCCCTAGACGTCTCAGGAGGCGAAGCAGCTGAGACGATTCTAATTAATAAACACCTGTGATTGTAATTCATTTAATCTTTTATTTACCATATTTTTTTAATTTAATAAAACAATAACTCATTTCTTCAAATTAATTAATCTGAAATAAATTGATGTTTCACCAAACGTGTCTTTTTATTTATCAATTAATCCTTTAGCACATTTATTTATTTATTAACTCCTTTCTCACTCTCTGCACGTACTTATTAGGGAAGAATTTTTTTTCTTCGTTTCCCCCATCATTATTATAATAATATAATAGGCTATAAATTATACAATTTTTTTCTTATTATTTTTTTTTTTGTTAAATCCATCTGTGTTTTTAATACGTAAGCTAAATTAAAGGATTACAAATGTCAATTTATTATTATTATTCTTTGGTATTCAAAGAGAGGCGCGGCAAAAAGAATTTTGCATTAAACGAAGGAGAAAAAAAAGAATAGAGGAGGAATTCTCTTTTTATTTTAAATATGGGCATGGAGGGGGGATTGAGCTTCAACCCTGAAACCCTAATGAGAAAAAGAAAATCAAATTAAAATTATTATCACTTATTCCCCTAACCTCTTAAGAAAAAAATTCTTCTTTGCTTCACGTGAACTATTTTCTTTAATATGTGCATAGTATATATTCTACATCTCTTATATTTTTTGCTAATTAAATGTGTATTCTTAGTGTGCAAGTTTCTTTGGATTTAATTGTTTGTTGTTTATTCAGCCGGTGAGTAACAGCCACCAAGATCGTTGCTGTCTGTTACGCAATGCCAAGCAAAAAGCAAGGAGGATCTCGCAAAAAATAAGAGTGTGGAACGTCCTCCGCTATCCATTATATTATATTACAAACAAAAATGCCCGAAAAAGTGAAATTAAGAAGAACTCTTGACTACGCGATCAAAACTATTTCTTACTGGCTATGAAATTCTTTTATTTACAATCAATTAGCAGGAGGAGTCAGAGACGGAAGCAATTCTGAAATGCAAAAGAGAAAAAAAAATTAAAATTAAATTTTCTTACCTGGTGACCTAATTGCGTCACGAGGTTTAAAAATAGCCTATTCGACACAGACTGAGCTAAAAATAGAATTCCTTGGCTAATAAAGTAAAAGAGAAGAGCCTTAGCGTAGAGTAAATGGAAATTGAAGAGATTTCATTTTTTTAATATGGTACCTTGGGCCATATAGGCCTACGATTATCCAATCCACGCATATTTATTTTTCAAATATAATGCGCTGATGGGTCTGGCTAAACGAGACGGCATCCCCAGGGCTAGAAGAGGCTGTTGAAGAGAGGGGGTCTAATTGATTCAATAAACACCTAAATGGCCTCGGAAGCCAAAAGAAAAATTAAAATGTGACCTCTTTTCCAGTTAGTGGTTCTTAATCTTTTTAATGGCCAGGATCCTGCAATTTTAGCGGCTCCAAATTCATTGAATTTTGATATCAGAAAAAATCGAATTCTTAGCATTTGGTATAATTGCATTTCTGTCCATTATTTGTCCTTAAAATAATCCCGCCCCTTTTGCTAGAGACATGTATATATTCTACATCTCTTAGTTTTGTTGCTTAATTAAATGTATATGCTTTGTGTGCGAGTTTCTTTGGATTTCATTGTTGTTGTTTGTTATTTATTCTAATAATCTATTCAGCCTAGTAACAGCCGCCAAGATCGTTGCTATTTGTTAAGCAATGACAAACAAAATTTCGGAGAATTTCGGATCCTCGGGTATCCTTTATATGGCCGAAAAAGTGAAATTAAGAAAAAAATGTCAACCCTGGAGCTCTTAAATACATGATAAAAACTATTTCTTACTGGCAAATAAAGTACATGTTTTTATTTAAAAAACAATCTCCAATATCGTCGACCCAAAAAATCAGCGTTGAGAAGAGAAGTCAAATCATATGAAAGGAGAAAGAAAATTTATTTTGCTGTTGCATTTTTAAATTTCTTGAGAAGTTCTAATTCTCTGTCAATCAACAAATCTGATTGTAGGCCTATATTGAATGAATAGATCTAATTTTGAGATTGTCAACATTTCAAAAAGCATCTTGCCTTGAATAAGTCTCAAGTTATACTGCCTGCCTATTAAATCTTTTCACATTATCTCTCACTCATACACTGATAAACACGTGCATATTTTATCTCAAAGTTATAACACAATGAAAAAGATAAAAATATCAAATTTTGCACACAAAAGAAATTATGATTATTTGATTCTGTTCTATTTTATAATTGTCTCTACACTCATTCCAGAGGTAACTTCTTCATTTTCTATATTTTCTTTCTAGGGGTGGCGTATTTCGATATATTGTTTACTAACTAACCTTAACTAATAATCCCTCTATACTGTCTATACTCTTTATGAATTTATTTGTATTTAATTGTTGTTTGTGATTTATTCCATAATATAGATATTATTCACTAATTTTAACATATACATGTATATAATCTACATCTCTTTGAATTTTTGCTAATTAAATGCGTATTCTTAGTGTATGAGTTTCTTTGGATTTAATTGTTGTTTGTTATTTATTCTAACATTGCTTAACAAACTTAGTAATTTAATTATAATTAAATGTTATATAGGCCTAAATATGTTAATTAAGATATAAATAAAACTAATATATTGAATAATTGTTGTTTGTTATTCTATAATAGTATTTACTAATTTTATATATTCTACATCTCTTAGATTTTTTGCTTAATTAGTGTATTCTTAGTGTGAGTTTCTTTGGATTTAATTGTTGTTTGTTATTTATTCTAAAGATTTTAATTTTAACGTATTATTTGCTATAATTGGAGACTTAAAAGCTGTTTATTAAATTCAATTTTAATTATAAATGATGGAGACATTTATATTCATCTTAAGATGGTTTTTATTAACCAGGAGAATTTATGTTTTGTCATAAAATTCATTAGCCGAAGAAAGTCACGTCAAAGAAGAGAGGTATTAATGATTTTGAATAATTGCCAATGTTTTGGGAGAGTCCAAAAAAAGTGGAATTGACAGGGGGAGTACAGAGTACTCCTAGAGAGTGATGATTGATGACAAATCGTGTACGAAGAATACATTCAAGATGATGGCTGATGGCGCTGACGGTGATAGGGGGCAGGCAGGCGAGCGACCTAGCGAGGAGAAAAAGCTAGCGAGAGAGGGACAGAGGGAGGCGCGATATATATGCGATGCCAAGTCACTCTAGCAGTCACTTCACTATCAGTTTGTGTGATCGATCAACGATCAACCTATTTATTATTCACGATTTTCAATCAGCGTATGGGTTTGCCCACCACCACCATGTGCGTCGGCAATAAACAACAACAACAACGAAAACAGATGTTGGTGGCGAAAATGCCAAATGTGGCACGGCGAGCAATCGCTAAAGCACAAGCACAAGCAGCAGCATCCACCTGTAATGGCAACATCAGCAAAGTGCCAGCAGCAGAATACATTCAACCTGATGTTCTTGCAAGGAGTACGCAATGGCTGCGTGTCGGCGGCGAGTGGCTCAACGCCGGGATGCAGCAATTCGAGCACACAGCGTGTTACAAGTAAGTTAGCGACAAAACATTCCTTTTTTTTTTTTCTTCTTTACTTATTACATCATCCTAAGAACTGACAAAATTGAAAGGGTTAAAAATAATCGAATCATATGACTGACCTTAAAATACGAATGTTTATTTCAAAAAAAAGTGAAAGATTAAAGAAAAAGCGTTGACGTTGTCTTGATGACGTCAAGAAATCCGCCAGTCTCTGAAGGGTGTGTGGCTTTAAATAAAAATTTTTCTATTATTTACTCTTTTGACCTTGACCTATTAAATAATATTTTAATAAAAAGGATATGATTTCTATTAGATTTCAATTTTATTGAAAAGATCGAATAGTTTATAAAAAGTACATTCAAGTGGTGAACAGGCACAAAGATTAGGGTTATCTCACGAGTGACGCGAATTCATTAGTATGCAAAGAGTATAACAACAATCAAATTAATTAATGCTAATTTCATATATAAATAAATAAAACTTGTAATTTGACTCTTAATTAATTAAATTCAATTCTTTCTAAAATTCATTTTATAAAAATTGGCTTTAAAAGGTTAATCGAGGTAGGATGGAGATTTGTAATGTGAAATTTGCAATGTTTTAAATATCATTTAACGTTAATTTTATAAAAATCATGGAGTTGTGGCTTTCAAGAGAGGGTGGAGAAAAAAAACAAATTCTTGTGAAATTAGCAATGTTATTTTGTATATTTAATGTGAAATTAGAACTGATTTCTTTCTACATTTTTTTTGATAAAATTGCTGATAATAGCTGATTAGTGGCTACTAATCAATTTAATGATTTTCAAGTACATAATAAGAAATTAACACTTTGTTCAATTATATCTTAAAATACGAGTAGTTTTTAGATAAAATTCAATTTGATAACAAATAAAATATTAAAATTATATATTCATTCTCATTACAAATAGTATAAGAAAATCTTAAGACCTGGAGGATATATAGATTTAGAATTTAGAATAAATAAATTCTATAATCTACTTCCTATTCTACGCTACGCTGCTCTCACAAGCAACCTTTCAACTTCAATAAAAGAGAAATCAGCTTTAATTCAATTGAGAAAAAAATAAATAAATAAATAGAGGTTAAAAGAGACAAATCCAAGAGATTTATAATTTTCTAAGAGATGCAAATAATAAATATTTGAAAATGTTCTTTCTACTCAATAGGCAAATTTAATTTCATAATTGTGCAGACGTGAGAGAATGCAACGTTTGTCCGTCCGTCCGTCCGTCATTGCGCCTGCCTGATAAGAAAAGACAGAAAGCTTTACGTAAATCGCATAAATAATACACATTTATGCTGATTAATACTGAATTATTATGATAATAATAACAAGCGATGTTTTTGTTAACAAAAAATTCCTAAAGAAAATTCACATTCAGCCGGAGAAAATTTAAAAATCCTATTTATGAAATTTATAAAAAAAAATCTGGTGTGGTGGTGGCACAGCACACAACCTCCGGTAATCGAAATGTGTGATCTGTGCTTGGCGCACCAGATTTTTTGTGTAGTTTCCACCGATATATAAAATTCAAGATGTAAAATTTATAAACTTGGGAAAATATTTATATTTTGTTACCATGGCACCTTTCTCCTATCTTCCCTATGAAGTACAAGAGTAAAGTGGTGCTCCAAAAGATTTCAAGGGCAAAATGAGAATATACATTTGAAAGAGCATCTAAAAAATAATTGATTTTTGATCAAAATCAATTTGTTCATTAGACAGACCATGTCGCGAAAACACTTATTTGGATTCAGGGGACCTCAAAACGTGTATATCCGTCAAAATCGCGACATCGAATCTATTAACATGAATCTCAATACTTTCACTCTATATATAGGTAAGAGAAAGTAAAATAAAAGGGAATGAAATTTCAGATTTTGAAAATTAAAATTCAGATTCAATATGGAAGGTGTTTGCACAGTAGAAAAAAATTGGATTGATGCAAATTGAATAGATAGACGCGCAGCTACGTCACAAGGACTCGGCTTGTGGCACGCGAATGTGCTAAACTCTAACCGCAATTGAAATAAGATGATGAAAGAAGAAGAGATTATTTTATGAAAAATTATATAATTTCTCTAATCGCTTTAACAAAATACTAAATGGAAATTCCAGAGAAAGAGATAAGAGAGAAGAAGTATTAGGTATTAATTGATTTATTAAGGCTTTGATAGATGTAGCATGTTACATAAGTGATTAAATATTTGCTTAAAAGCATTGCAGTAATCTAATTCGAAGAGGAGAAACGTAGCACAGAATTTATTAGAGACGTTTCGGGCGCGATTCGAGTCCTTCCTCAATCATTTTTATTATATCTATAATACAAATTTTGGTTCGTTTGAGGAGGGAAATTTATTTCCGCCGGGTCGTAGCACTCTGCTTTCTTATGCCAAGGGTCACGGGTTGTTCCCGTTCCGAATGATGAAATTCTATTGGCTACAAATCAAATGAACGGATAAAAGTTTTTTTTTTTACTTTTCATCGTTTTGAAGATTTTGATTTACTGAACTGGTAGCCTATATATGATCCAGGAGCATTTATTTATTCTATTTGGCTCAGATAAATATTGGCTGGGATCCAAAATCGTTTCCTTTGGCTGTTGAGGTTCACAAGATCACTCGGCCAGGGAATAAAAGTTCAACCCAAGCCACTGCGTAGAGGTAGAGATCTCGCCTCTTGAGATAGAAGACGGAGGTGAAAGATTAAATTGTCTAGCAAAAATCGAGACTCCAAATGGCCTCACGTGTCGATTTTTTTTTTATTATATTCAACTCTTAATGAAAAAAATCTGAGAATGATTCCGAATTAGAACCGAAACGTCAAATTAATATAATCTGATTGAATATTAAATTATAAAAAATGCCAAGGTCGTTAAATGATAATTAGTAGAAAGATTATAAAATGCATTTCGATTTCCTCAATAGGCGTATTTATAATACAAAAAAGCTATAAATAGATAGAATTATAAATAAACAGATTGAATTTCCTCATTTCGAACGCAGAGTGGGTGTGTGCCTCTCTTTTCTTTTTCTTTTTCTGTGTGTCATAATATCAGAGTCAATGCTCCAATGAAAGAATGAATGGGCCGGCGAGTAAGGAAGGAATATAAAATTAGTTAAAAAATCATAATAAAAGTTATCAATGGAGATAATATATGAATAAACAAATATAGAACCGGGAAATGTTAATTATTATTTAGGTTAGAGGAAAAAAAAGAAGAGTGTACACACAGACGGCCTTGACCTTGATGGGTGGGAAAAAAGGAAAAAAAGAGCGATTATGAGCGAGTGATTGCAAATAAACACCTTATCTAAATTTATATCCCGTAAAAAGACGAAAATTCTCTTCTATCTTGATTCGACAACATTGCAATGAAACGAGATGCTTAAATTTTAGGGGTCAAAATGCTATTAGATACTAGGTATTCATGCATAAACAAAAAATCTTTAGTTAGGGGTCAAACGACTAGAATTTATTTCAATTTAATTGGCTATCAATCAATTAGCAGGGTCTGAATGGCCTCCGATGCCGAAAAGGACTTTAATAAAAAAACAGTCAAAAGGCACTTAACACTGATTAGGGCCCGAGGAATGGCGACGAGGCGTGCTTGGAGCGCGTAAGACAAAATTCCTGAGCGATATGCAACCATATTAACACACGGGCATCTCGGGAGTCGTATTCGTCGGATTCCAGGGGTGCACAGGCCCCTGGGCCACCATTTTGATTAGTGAGCCCCAAAAAATTATTTTTGTTGAATATTTTGAATTAGCTCAGAATTATTTTTGATTTTTTTCAAATAAGTGCTAATTTCAGCATCTTTGAAGATACAGCTATAAATTTCTAAAAAACGATATGAAAATAAAATAATTTTAATAAATTGCATCATTAAGAATTTACATATCTAAAAATATTTTTAGCGCAAAATTTAATATAAACAAATCATACTAAATTTAACGTTTGCAAGAACTCGGAGTGATGACAGAAAAATGCAAAGCTCAAAGATCCATACTGATCTATGACAGATTAGACCCCCAAAGTTTGAACATAACACTCAAGCAGCGTGATGACAGCTCTATAATTGTGACTTGATACATTTTTTGTGAAATTTGACACTTCTACACCATATCCATAATTATTATTATAATTCAAGGCTCTCTACAATCTCGATCGGACCGAACAATAGAACAAGATCTCATCAAAATGAGCTAGAATAAATATTACAAAAAAAAAGAAAATAAGCAAAAATATCACTGACGAAATTGAGAAGAATATAAATAAAATAAAACCGACTTGAATGAGAATACAGGTTAATAAATAAAAATAAAAAATAAATGAATAAATCCAGCAGAGTTCAATTAGCGTAACAAATTCTTTAGACAATGATAGGAAATAAAATCCCCTGACACAAGGCCATTAACATCATTAGTTTGATTGTTGCTTGATTGTAGAGATTAATTGTCGAAGGATAAGCAGGTGTGTAGGGCTTTTACAATAAAAGACAAAAATTGTTTTTTTTTCTTTTTGTATTTTGGCCAAAATTAAGAATTCCATTAAAAGAAAAATCCAAAAATGCGAACCCGCGACCCTTGGTATAAAGAGGCCAGCACGCTGGTCACTATCTGGCTCTACACCTGCTTATTCTTCGACAAGTAATCTCTACAATCAAGCAACAATACACTGTCATCTTATTATTGGGTTGTTTCTTGTTTATGATATTTATATAATTCGACCACAAACATTACAAAGTGTGGAGAAGAAATAGATGTATACTTTGAGCCCTTGAAGGGTTTATTCCCTTTGACTGGCAGAAAAAAAAAATAAAAAAAGCTCGGGTAACTCGTGGTCGCTATCCACGTACTCACACACACACACCCAAGTGTGAGCCCCTGAGTGGTTTTTGTTTTAATTCATAAACAGCAATTAATGATTGCTAAAAAAAATTGTAATTAATTAATTTAATAAATATTTGTTTTTAAATTAAACTATTGATGAGATTTAATTAGATAATTAAGAGAGAGAGAGAGAGAGGGATAATGAATTAATAGAGGGCGTTGGTTGTGTGTCAGAATCCTGTTCCAGACGACGCAGCCCGCGCACTTGGTGACCCTGATCGCGGTGGTGATCGTGGCCTCGTTGCTGCTCCCCTCTGAGCGACACGAGCACCAGCCTTCGATGGCCGCTAATCTCCTCTACCTGGCCAGCTTCATGCTCCATTTCGGCAGCCAAATTTGGATGACCTTTGTCTCTGGATTGTCCCTTTACTTCACAATGCCCCGACATGTCTTTGGCTCCGTGCAGCGAGTTCTCTTCCCTCGTTATTTCAGTCTCAATTCGGCGCTCAGTCTCATCACGCTCGTGATATTTGTCAAATGCCACGACAACGCTCTCCCTGATAGACATTACAACATGCAGGTAAATATTTGAATTTTTTTTTCTTAAACATCCGGAGCATGCGCAGTAACGATCCAACAAACCTTATAAGAAATTTGTGAATCCCGAGATCCAGGGGTATCAAAGACCACGCGGGCTAAAAGAGTCTTAAGATCAAAAAATTATTCCCCTGAGGAAAGGAACCGAAACGGATGATTACAATTTTTTTTTTTTTTTTTTTTTTTCCCCAGGTGGGAACAATGATCGTTTGTTTCCTGTGCGAGTTGGCAATCCGTTTGTACCTGACGCCGCCGCTGTTGGGTCTGATGGAGGCGAAGGGCGCGCTGGAGCAGGCAGCCGGAACCGGAAGCGAAATCGGGCACTTCGAGCCCGGGCAATTGGCGCTCTGCCCGCGCTATCGTCGCGTCCACCGGCAATTCCGGCGCTGCCACATCGCCGTGGCGATCGGCAACCTGCTCAGCATCGCCTGCACCACATTCCACGCGCATTATCTGGCCACGAAAATTATGATTTGAACAAAAACAAAGGTGTTTAAGCAAATAAGAATAGAATCTCTGCTATAGTGCCTGAGTAACGGAGCTAGCTAGCCTCAAGATCTTGATGTCGTTCACACCCGCCAAAAGTCAGGGCACGTGACTCGAGTTCCTCCCTCGTATCGCTTCTTTATCGTCCAGCGATAAAGAAATCTTGAATATTCATTCCTTTTTTGCCTGGAACCTTTCGTTTGGGCGCACCCAAGTGAAAAGACGTTCCAGGAAAGACAAAAGACTTTTGGTACATCCAAAATTGCTTCCTAGTCATTATTCATTGAGTAGTGAAATTCCAAAAGACATTCTTTTCTCGCAAGTATTATTTATCGCTCGCCATTTATCGCCATCGTCATCAGCATCATCTAATTGTGATATGATATTTAATGATCTTAGTATTTATCGTTAGTTGTTTTATCAGTAACTATAGCAGAATCCAAGTCTGAGAAATTCCCTCTCTCTGTCTCTGAAATAATTTATTTTTATTTTTTGGTAATTTGTGTTAAATTATACCAAAGCTCTAGTTTGTAAGTGTTTGTTTGTCTATTATTTATATTGTAATAAGAATACAAATGATATTTTTGTAGAAATAGGCCTCCGTTTATGTGTTTTGTATTATTTGTGTATTTTGTGATAAGGAAAATACGTCAAGTTTCTTTTTTTTATTAAAAGACAATAAATAAATCATTTTATATTTAAATTAGATAATTTTGAAGTTTTTTATTTTTCCTTTTCCTTTTCTGAGGCTACAAGAACAAAATCTGGTGTGACTGGTCGCACAGCACACAACTTTCGATTACCGAAGTTAAGAGAAAGTTGTGTTCTGTCCATATTTAAAATAAAAAGAGAATTCCTCCTCTATTCTTTTTTTCTCCTTCGTTTAATGCAAAATTCTTTTTGCCGCGCCTCTCTTTGAATACCAAAGAATAATAATAATAAATTGACACTTGTAATCCTTTAATTTAGCTTACGTATTAAAAACACAGATGGATTTAACAAAAAAGAAAAATAATAAGAAAAAAATTGTATAATTTATAGCCTATTATATTATTATAATAATGATGGGGGAAACGAAGAAAAAAATTCTTCCCTAATAAGTACGTGCAGAGAGTGAGAGAGGAGTTAATAAATAAATAAATCTTTTTAATATTTTATTTATTTTTCTCTCTCTCTCTCTCTCTGAGTTGTGGGTCCAATCGAGGGCGGGATCAGAGAATCTCAATTAACATTCAATTTAATAAAAACACATAACTTGTAAAAATTAAAATTGAAATTAATTTATAAATTAAAATTATTAATTTAAAAAAAAATTAATTTTTTTTACCAAAATTTAAAAATTGAAATGCGTTTTTTGCAATTCTCCTAACGAGAATATTCGACTCGCCAGAGGGAGTTGGCAACCCTCGAACATAGTTCCAACTTGGATATTAACATCAGAATATATTAAAATAATCCTCTTCAACACCTTGCCAAATATTCTAAAAATTTATATAATCCTGACTGACAAAATGAATAATAACAAAAAAATCTGGTGTGACAAGCACAGAACTTTCTCTACCCTGAATAATCGAAAGATGTGTACTGTGCTTGTCACACCAGATTTTTTGTGTCGACATATATTTAGTTCCCGACAGTACGGAACATTTGAATTCAGATGTAAAATTTATAAGTATGGGAAAATATTTATATTCTGTTACCATGGCAACCATTTCTCCTATCTTCCCTATGAAATACAAGAGTAAAGTGGTCTTCAGAAGATTTCAATCACAAAATGAGAATATACATTTTAAAGAGCATCTAAAAAAGAATTGAATTTTGAATTTAAAAAAAAATCGTTAGAGCAAATTTTAAGAAAATCGAGAAAAACTGAAAAAGTACATCAGTAAAGTACTAGTACTCTTTGGCCGATTTTGATTAAAAGCTTATTTTTCCGGTCCCGGGGGGTGTTTAACTTAAATATAAAATTTTAACCTCATAGCTCAATTCCTTCATGCTTAAAATTGAACACACACACACATAGGGGGGGCATTTTACAAATAATACAAAAACAAAAATTTTCATGCTAAAAAATATATAATATTTTTTTTTATTTATTAAACCAGTAGTGCTTTCCAAACTTTTTGTTATCACGCCTCCCTTAAAAAGATTTAAACGTATGACGCCCCCCCCGCCCCTATTTTATAATATTAGACACACAAATTTTGATTTCTAAAAAATTTATTAATACAAACTAAGGTGAAAATAAAAGCTAGAATTTAATTTCATATACATGGGTAAGAGAAAGTAAAAACCCGCGGAACCTCGCGTATATTAAAGATTTCCAATTATAAATAAGTTTCACGTAAAACCTTCCCCACTTTCCTTAAATTAATCAAAAAAAAAATACAGTATTTTTTATTTATTCTTATTTATTATTTTATTTATAAAAGTTTAGCAATCATTAGAAAAATTGCTCTGTTGCTAATATTGGCGCCTCCCCTTAGACTAGTCCGCGCCTCCCTGGGGAGAGTTTGGAAAACTAAGAATCATTTGGAGAATTTCTCGCTTCGCGCAAAAACAAATTGGTAATTTAAATAAAAGAATTTCGATGGCTGAGTGGCAATTATTAGGATCAGGAAGATGTGTGGCAGCCAGCAAGTGAGAAAAAAACTCCATTTGATTCGTCGTCGACGTTTCGGGATCACATCGGTCCCATCTTCAGGACCTACGGTCATCAAAACATTTTCAATTTTTACACGTATTTTTTTTAATAAATTATTATTATATTTTTTTATAAAAAAAATACTTGTAAAGATTTTTTGTATTTTGCCGATTTAACACCAAATAAAAATGTTTTGATGACCGTAGGTCCTGAAGATGGGATCGACGTGATCCCGAAACGTCGACGATAATCAAATAGTTTTTTTCTCACTTGCTGGCTGCCACACATCTTCCTGATCCTGATACTTACAAATTGGTAATTTGTGATTGGCATTTGGTACAATTATGGCAAACTGTAATGTGCACATAATTTGTGATTTGTGATGTTTGATAACGGAATAAATTGAAAATGAATGTGATAAAAAATTTGATGTACGACAGATTTTTTTTTTTTTTAATTCTAACTCAAAATCAGAAAGAATATTCAGGATGTTGGCAAAAAGAACGAAACAGAGTATTATTAAAAGCTTTAGAAGTGGAATTATTGGTAAAAGCAAAATTCCCGATCGTCTATTTGCCAGATCTGGCAACCCTGCCTGCTCTGCAACTACGAGGCTGGTTATCGAGAGCAAACGAGTTCGTTCGCAATTGTAATTGTATTTGAACAAAGCAGAGAATCCGACATCCCGTCACAGGCGAAAAAATCGAATTGGATACCAATCAACAGGAATAGGGTCTAAATGGCCTCAGATGCCGAAAAAACATTGAACAAATTTGAAAAAAAAGAAGCTTTTTGAACATGTTTATAGACACCCCTTTGACTGAATTTTTATTTATGCCTTAGGCGGGGGGCGTAACTAGGAAATTTGACTGAGGGCACCCCCTAGTTACGCCCATGGCTACAGTTTCTGATGATGAATGAATGGCACTAGCTAGAGTGGCTAGAGCCATCTAGGGGGCTCGGTTGGAATTACATCCCTGCGAGGGCTGCAACCCCCACCTCCAACAAATTCTGTATTTATTATTTTGCTCTTTTATTTCTTTGTATTTGAGCAGATTAATCAGAGTCCTTGAATTGTTGTTTTTAGAGATTGAATGCCGATATCATCGAGTTTATCTCAATAGATAAGATAATATTTTTTTTTTTTTATAGGAGCGAGAGAGAAGATGATTAAAACAAAGTGATGCTAATCTCTACGAAAGGCTTTAATTTTAGAGCCTTCAGGGCCGAATAGAATGTCCCGTTAACTAGTTAGACAGCGATTAGAAGATTCGGATTTTGCACAGGATGCGCGTTTTTTCCTCTCAATTGCTATTCACTTGATTTATAAAAAAAAAAAAAATAAAATATTTAGTAGAGAATGGAACATGAATTGGCCCGAGTTTATGTTATGAACAGGTCCATACATGATTTAAAGCAGGGGTGGGCAAATACTTTTAAGCGCGGGCCAAAATGAAATTTTCAAAATGTCTCCCGGGCCGCAGGACTATACCGCGTACGCTTTCCACACCCGAATGTTTTGGGTGGAGTTTTTCCCTGCCCAAGAAGTTTTTTTAGGCAAAAACACTATAAGTATCATTTTAAAGCATTTGGACAAAGAAATTTGACAGTTAATAATAGATAATAGTAATAATAAATTGTCTTACTTGGAGGTACATGCGAACAATTTTTGCCCAGTAAAATATGTCACGTAATTTTTAAAGAAATATGATCCATTATATTAAATTAATGGTCATTAAATAAATCAGTTAATGAAAGATTATAATCGAACAGACCTAGTATGTTAAAAGTAGTGATATGGTTACGGCTCTTCGAAATTATAATACTCTATTATTTATATATTTGATTATTTATACTGTTGATTTCAACAAAATCGCATAAAAGGGATTTTTCAACGGGCCGGATAAAGTAAGCAATAGGGCCGGATCCGGCCCGCGGGCCGGCTTTTGCCCACCCCTGATTTAAAGGATAAAATTTCACAAAAGTAAATCTTCCAGACTACGTAGAGTTGAATAGGGCTGCGCAAAATAATCGAATTGTTCGATTCTTTTAGGGAAAAATGCGTTTGAAAAGAAAGATCCGATGAGACTCGTAGCAAAAAAAAATCTGGTGTGACTGGCGCACACTCTTACCTTCGGTAATCGAAAGTTGTGTTCTGTGCTTGTCACACCAGATTTTTTGGATTCAGGGGGCCTCAAAACGTGTATATCCATTAAAATCTCAACATCGAATTTTTGACATGAATCCAATACTTTCTCTCTATATATATATTAACATATATATAGAGGTAAGAGAAAGTGAAAAAAAGGAAATAATACAAAAACAAAACACCTTTGTGCCTGTGACTCATGTCTCTTGAGGAATCTATATATATATAATTCACTAATGTCCGTCTGTCTGTCTGTCTGTGATGCTCTATTTAGGCAACTTCCCGTTGGAATTTTGAAATGAAATTTTTTATGCATAAAGAGGACCTTTTCACTTTCCACCTTATCTTCGCATTTGACCAATGTTAATTTCCTATAGGGATTTGTATGTTAATTTCGATTCAAAAGGGGGTCCCCTTTGGAACTTTTTACGCATTTAAAATTCTTATGAAATTTTGTATTTATTTAGGATTCTCTATTGTGTATAAAATGTCCAAATATGAGATTGAAATTTTGAAAAATCTGGTGTGACTGGCGCACAGCACACAACTTTCTCTTACCTTCGGTAATCGAAAGTTGTATTCTGTGCTTGTCACACCAGATTTTTTGTGTCGACATGTATTTAGTTTCCGACAGTACGGTACATTCGATTTTCAAGATGTAGGCCTACAATTTATAAGTATGGGAAAATATTTATATTTTGATACCATGGCAACCATTTTTCCTAACTTTTCTATGGAGAACAAGAATAAAGTAGTCTTCAGATGATTTCAATCACAAAATGAGAATATACATTTTATAGAGAATCTAAAAAATAATTGATATATGAATTTTAAAAAAAATCGTTGGAGCAAATTTTGAGAAAATCGAAAAAAACTGAAAAAGTGCATCAGTAAAGTACTAGTACTCTTTGGTCGATTTTGTTCAAAAGCTTCGTGTCACGTCCCATGGGGGTGCCTAACTTAAATATAAAATTTCAACTTCCTAGCTCTTTTCGTTCTTGAGATATTTTGTTCACAGACACACCCACACACACACCCACCCACACACCCACAGACAGACCATGTCGCGAAAACCACTTTTTTGGATTCAGGGGACCTCAAAACGTGTATATCCATCAAAATCTCGACATCGAATTTATGACATGAATCCAATACTTTCTCTCTATATATATATTACATATACCTCTCTATATATATATTACATATACCTCCCCACCCCCCGAGATTTAAGAAAAATATTTTTTTTTTTTTGGGGGAATAAAATTTTATTTTTAATATAAAATTTTAAAAATTAATACTTGAAAATTTAATTTGTATTTATATTCTGGCAAACAAGTATAGAATACACCTTTAAATAATAGATAATAAGAACAAATTGTGTGCTGTGCGACCAGTCACACCAGATTACCCCCCCCGAGAAACACCTCTGGATCCGCCACTGCTGCACAGAGCATATGGAAGTTGAATTGAATCAAATGACTTTTTTGCTTTTTGCTTATGAAATTCAAGTGGTCAAGTTAACTAAGGCGCTCTGGGAATCTCAACACAAAAAGAACTGGTGCACCAGTCACACCAGATCTGTATTTATTCTTGAAATAATTCATCAGGACTTTGTTTTATGTCAAAAACGTATAAATATAGAGCTTTCCTATATATCATCGAAATTGAAAAAAAAAAAATAGAGCGAAATCCGGTTTCTCGTTATAATTTATGAGGAAAATAAATAAATAAATAAATCACAACTTATATAATATTATAATTTATAATAATAACTCGAGAGCCACTCGGCGCCGAGTGAGGAAAAAAATCCCCTTAAAGTTCGCCCCTCGTAAAGATTGCATTATCAGAAATCGTTTTGTTGTTGTTGTTGTTGTTGGGGGAGACATCAGTAGACGCGCATTGCGATTGCACTAAACAACAACAACAACAACAACAACAACAGGATAAAATTTGAAATAAACAGTCGGAGGGAGAGTGTTATGACGTCAGAGCAAAGAGGCAATTTCAAAAATTAACTAAAATCAATAAATGGGTGTTAAAAAGCGGCGTTAACATGCTGCTTTTATTTCAAAGCCATCCAAAAACATAACCTTACTTTTTAAGTTAATTATTTTTAACACGACGTTAAAATATTAAAGACACCCCCTAGAGCTGGCATTAATTTTTAACACTATTTATTAAATGTTAAGGGGGTTCAGGAGCGACGTCTAAACGCACTTTAAAAAAAACTAGACTATTATAAGGAATTTTTCAATGCGGTTTTTTTTAAATGAATTAAATTCATAAGAGATTATTGGGACATCGAGCTATAATTTGTTTAATGACTTATTAAAAAATCATCGTGATTATTTTTTTTGTTATCAAGCAAATACAAAAAAACAATCTGTCCCAATAATCTTTAATCTTTTTAAATTTAAAAAAAAAACTTTTTTAAAAAAATGCTTTTATTTAAATTGAACTAAAAAGAGAGAAATAATTTAATTGTTCTTGTTAAAATTGTTTAATATTAATGACTTAAAATAAAAGCGTGGGGCGCTCATTGATATTCGTAGCTTAAGGGAAGCCTCGGAATAACTTCGAAGCGCCCCACGCTTTTATTTTAAGTCATAAATATTAAACAATTTTAACAAGAACAATTAAATTATTTCTCTCTTTTTAGTTCAATTTAAATAAAAGCATTTTTTTAAAAAAAGTTTTTTTATTATATTTTTATTTCAAACTTTTTAGTCTTTTTACTTTCTCTTGCCTATGTATATATGTAATATATATATAGAGAGAAAGTATTGGATTCATGTCAAAAATTCGATGTCGAGATTTTGATGGATCTTCACGTTTTGAGGTCCCCTGAATCCAAAAAAGTGGTTTTCGCGACATGGTCTGTCTGTCTGTCTGTGGGTGTGTGTGTGTTCAATTTTAAGCATGAAGGAATTGAGCTACGAGGTTGAATTTTTATATTTAAGTTAAACACCCCCCGGGACCGGAAAAATAAGCTTTTAATCAAAATCGGCCAAAGAGTACTAGTACTTTACTGATGTACTTTTTCAGTTTTTTTCGATTTTCTCAAAAATTCGCTCCAACGATTTTTTTTTAAATTCAAAAATCAATTATTTTTTAGATTCTCTTTAAAATGTATATTCTCATTTTGTGATTGAAATCTTCTGAAGACCACTTTACTCTTGTACTCCATAGAAAAGATAGGAGAAATGGTTGCCATGGTAACAAAATATAAATATTTTGCCATACTTATAAATTTTACATCTTGAATTCAATTGTATTTTACCGGAGGTCAAATGTAAAAATAAAAAAAAAAAAAAAAAAAAAAAATTCAATTGTACCCTACTGTCGGAAACTAAATACATTTAGACACAAAAAATCTGGTGTGACAAGCACAGAACACAACTTTCGATTACCGAAGGTAAGAGAAAGTTGTGTGCTGTGCGCCAGTCACACCAGATTTTTTATTATAGATAGAGTATTAAATAAAAAAAGAAGGCAGGAAGCGGGAGGCATCAAATAAAGTACCACATTAGTTTAGTCTATTTTGATATAAAGCTTCAGGCAATTGTTGTCATCAAAAATTACACTTAAATATCAAATTTCACACCCCTAGCTCATCGGGAAGGCTTTTGAAAATAGATTTTTTTTTTTTTTTTTTTTTTTAAACATTCACACTTTTGAAAATAGATTTGTTTGCGTGAGGTTTCAAATAAAGTACCACATTAATTTGGCCTATTTTGATGAAAAATTTTTTACAAAGGTGTCCCTAAAAATGAGCCTTAAATATCAAATTTCACACCTCTAACTCATCGGGAAGTGCCTTAAGCAAAGACTCAAAGTTGGTGACCTTGAAAGAGTAAGTTAAATAAAAGCATTTAAAAAGAAATTTATTGTTATTATTAATCACATATTAATTAAGAATTTTTAAAATAAGCTTAGATGATTTATTTAAAAACCAACTGTCAAATTAGTTCAGCATTCTTGCAATAGATGGCAGGCTAGTCTAACAGCCGATCCCCTAATAGCCTATATTTATATATTTTTATGCTTTTATAAAAGATAAATAATATATAATAACATTTATTGCTAAAAGATCAATGAAAATCAACCAAATGCATTAAATATTATTAGCTTCCATTCTGACATCTCTTGGCAAATGTTTGAATTACTTGATATTTGGGCATACTTTTAATGACACACAACGCCATCTTAGCGGGAAAAACATGCGTAACCACTTCGCTCCCGTTCCCTCTTAACACTTTGGCTTTAAAGTTTTTGTTTACAGAATAGCTATTTGAGGCAAGGAAGTGAGCATTTTTTTAACGTCTGTTTTTAGAGAATAGACAGAGCAGAGTATGATTTAAAAGGCGTGAAGTTATTCCCTTGGAGGCGAGGCATTTAACGAGATCGCAACAGCGAATGATTTTTCCGCCCTGTTGAGTGTCGTTAATCGGCAAGAAGTCAGTCAGAGCTTCTTGAGTGATCAAGCGTGGAAGGAAATTTTTTTGATTAGACTACTAACCAGTCAGTCAGGCAATGGAAAAGAAAATCCATTAATTCAATTTGTAAAGGTTCAACTGCCTTATGGGGCAAATTGTGGACCTGCCTACAACAATAGAAAGGGGGGGGGTGGGGTGTCTACCTTTCCGCTGCTATAGGACTTCTAAATCTGCTTCGCTATAAGGTTCAGTTGGGAGTCGGTAAATCTCCCAGAATGACCCGCTGATAGAGACTGTGATAAAAAAAGATAGAAAGAAAAATACAGGTATGGTTGACTATCTATGAAATGAAAGATGTGAAGTTAAAAAAAAATTGACATAATCATTTATTAAAATCAACGGCAATTTTCACAGGATTGATGTTTTCTCTCTTGCCGCACAGATGGCACTTAGCATCTTAGATCTTAAGGTTAGTTTAGTTTTCTTGTGCATATATATGACTCGTAATAAATATTAAATTGGAACTATGTTCAAAAGAATTCAAATAAGGTTAAAAATGATGGCACTATTTGATTAGAGATGAGAATGTTTAAAATAAAATCATTCACAAGAACATGAGACAAAGAAAAGATAAAAAAAAATAAACAATAAAAAAATATTATCACAGATATGCTTTCTTTTTGTTCAATTAAAATTTGATATGTGGCCTTAGAAATAATTGTGTGTGTGTTTGGGATGTGTATAATATTAGTGTAATGGTTCCCTGGAGAGTGTCGGTCCCTTATCTTCCCTGAGGATGGGAACCGAAACACTGCTCGTACTCCTTGACTTTTCCACAAAGAATTATTGCCGCATTGGCTTGCTTAAAAATAATTACTTCCTCCAACTAACTTCCACAAAGATTGCCGCATTGGCTTGCTTAAAAATAATTACTTCCTCCAACTAACTTCCACAAAGATTGCCGCATTGGCTTGCTTAAAAATAATTACTTCCTCCAACTAACTTCCACAAAGATTGCCGCATTGGCTTGCTTAAAAATAATTACTTCCTCCAACTAACTTCCACAAAGATTGCCGCATTGGCTTGCTTAAAAATAATTACTTCCTCCAACTAACTTCCACAAAGATTGCCGCATTGGCTTGCTTAAAAATAATTACTTCCTCCAACTAACTTCCACAAAGATTGCCGCATTGGCTTGCTTAAAAATAATTACTTCCTCCAACTAACTTCCACAAAGATTGCCGCATTGGCTTGCTTAAAAATAATTACTTCCTCCAACTAACTTCCACAAAGATTGCCGCATTGGCTTGCTTAAAAATAATTACTTCCTCCAACTAACTTCCACAAAGATTGCCGCATTGGCTTGCTTAAAAATAATTACTTCCTCCAACTAACTTCCACAAAGATTGCCGCATTGGCTTGCTTAAAAATAATTACTTCCTCCAACTAACTTCCACAAAGATTGCCGCATTGGCTTGCTTAAAAATAATTACTTCCTCCAACTAACTTCCACAAAGATTGCCGCATTGGCTTGCTTAAAAATAATTACTTCCTCCAACTAACTTCCACAAAGATTGCCGCATTGGCTTGCTTAAAAATAATTACTTCCTCCAACTAACTTCCACAAAGATTGCCGCATTGGCTTGCTTAAAAATAATTACTTCCTCCAACTAACTTCCACAAAGATTGCCGCATTGGCTTGCTTAAAAATAATTACTTCCTCCAACTAACTTCCACAAAGATTGCCGCATTGGCTTGCTTAAAAATAATTACTTCCTCCAACTAACTTCCACAAAGATTGCCGCATTGGCTTGCTTAAAAATAATTACTTCCTCCAACTAACTTCCACAAAGATTGCCGCATTGGCTTGCTTAAAAATAATTACTTCCTCCAACTAACTTCCACAAAGATTGCCGCATTGGCTTGCTTAAAAATAATTACTTCCTCCAACTAACTTCCACAAAGATTGCCGCATTGGCTTGCTTAAAAATAATTACTTCCTCCAACTAACTTCCACAAAGATTGCCGCATTGGCTTGCTTAAAAATAATTACTTCCTCCAACTAACTTCCACAAAGATTGCCGCATTGGCTTGCTTAAAAATAATTACTTCCTCCAACTAACTTCCACAAAGATTGCCGCATTGGCTTGCTTAAAAATAATTACTTCCTCCAACTAACTTCCACAAAGATTGCCGCATTGGCTTGCTTAAAAATAATTACTTCCTCCAACTAACTTCCACAAAGATTGCCGCATTGGCTTGCTTAAAAATAATTACTTCCTCCAACTAACTTCCACAAAGATTGCCGCATTGGCTTGCTTAAAAATAATTACTTCCTCCAACTAACTTCCACAAAGATTGCCGCATTGGCTTGCTTAAAAATAATTACTTCCTCCAACTAACTTCCACAAAGATTGCCGCATTGGCTTGCTTAAAAATAATTATTTCCTCCAACTAACTTCCACAAAGATTGCCGCATTGGCTTGCTTAAAAATAATTACTTCCTCCAACTAACTTCCACAAAGATTGCCGCATTGGCTTGCATAAAATTGATTAGGTACCAGGGACTTAAAAGTATGGATTTTAATAATATTTAAATATATTGTGTAGAGAGATATTTGTTTGTGTGTGTATAAGATTAGGGTCTGTTTCTATTCGGCCAAAACAGATAAATTAAATTGAACATTTTAAACTCATAGCTGCGATTGTGATGGTTGTTAGTATTAATTATAATAAAAAAAATAAAAAAATAAAAATTGTATTTAAAATTGCTCAAAATTCGTTCGTTTCTCTGTTTCAGGTTCTGGTGCAAAATTCCCCGAAATTTGGTTTCGAAAACATTTCGAGAAAAAAAAAAATTAAAAATAAAAATTGTTAAGTAAAATTTTGATTCGATTAATAAATGTATTTAATTAAAATTAAAATTATGTTCCTTATTTCAAACCTCAAATTGAATTCCCCTGCACGTAGCTTTTATTTGTTTTAGATAAAAAAAAATACAAAAGAAATTTTATTTTAATCACAAGAAAAATTTTAAATATGAGTTTATATTATTTAAATCAGGTAAATTATTAATAATATAGAAACCTATAGTGCTTTAAAATGATAATACTAGGCAATGAATTGAAATTTTTACAAATGGCTGCGCCTGATTTCTGAGAATTTGTTCTAATGAGTTACGTTATTTAGTTCATTTTCAGATCTGATTTATATATTTTAATTATACCTCGAGGTTAATAATAAAAAAATAAGTGATATAGTGATATAGTGAGCTCACTGTTTCGTTGGCTTCTGGATGTCGGTTGAAAGGTGGTCCAGATGGGGGGTAGGTTGAAGATTCAGCGAAAGTCGGCCACACAGATTTTCCAAACTCGCCTCTTGGATTTTCTTCTTGATGAATAATTTATTGTAGTTTTAATAAATATTCGTTGTGTTGGTGGTTATTAAGAACGAATAATGTGTGTATCAGCTGATTGAAGGTGCGAGTTCATAGCCAGAGCGTAGATAGCCAGAGAGAGCGAGGCTAGGTTACGGTCGCCACACGTACAGATCGTTGCGTTGGTGTGTGTGTGCTTGCTCACGTGTCTAGCATCGAGTGTGTCTGTTATTCATTGCCTCTCAGTCAAGGTCGAACTTTCTCCATTCCCCTCTTCTCCTTTCATTGGTCTTCTCGAATGTTCTATAATCAGCTCCTTGTAAAGTGGTGCGATCTAAGAGGCTAGTGATAGAATTAATTGCCGCGGATTTATATAAATAATAAGAATTTACTAAAAAAAAAAAAAAATAATTTTGAAATAATTTTAAAAGATAATCAACCAAATCCCTGATAATTTCTATATATCATTACAAATTAAATATAGAGAGTATGACGTGCTCTATGCCTCTAAACAAGGACAAGAACGGTTTCTCGGGGGGGGGGGTAATCCCCCCCCTTAACTTCGGTATTCGGAACTGTGCTTGTCACACCAGATTATTTGTGTCGAGATATATTTAGTTTCCGACAGTACGGTATATTTGAATTTGAAAAATCTGGTGTGACTGGCGCACAGCACACAACTTTCTCTTACCTTCGGTATTCGAAAGTTGTGTACTGTGCTTGTCACACCAGATTTTTTGTGTCGACATATATTTAGTTCCCGACAGTGCGGAACATTTGAATTCAGATGTAAAATTTATAAGTATGGGAAAATATTTATATTTTGTTACCATGGCAACCATTTCTCCTATCTTCCCTATGAAATACAAGAGTAAAGTGGTCTTCAGAAGATTTCAATTGCAAAATGAGAATATACATTTTAAAGAGCATCTAAAAAATAATTGATTTTCAAAATCGTTGGAGCGAATTTTTAGAAAGACGAAATAAAGTGGAAAAAGTACATCAGTAAATTATTAGTACTCTTTGGCCGATTTTGTCTAAAAGCTTATTTTTACGAAAACTTAAATATAAATATGAGGATGTGGCATAAGGGCAGCCAAGGGGAAAAATAAAATAAAATTTTTTTTTATTTTTTTTCGACGTTTCGCCCTCGGAACAGTAAAGAGAGTTTTCAAGTAAATATAAATTGGTAAAAACGTTGCTACATTGCCATGTCAACTCAGGGCGGGAATTAGGAGATTTTTTAGGGGGGGTTTAATTTAATTTGCCGCCCCCTCCTTAAAATTTTATTTCTCTGATCTCAAAAATTTTCTGCAAAAAAATTTTTTCGCGGAACCAAATCCAAAAATTTTTATCTTTCTTTCTTTAATTGCCGCCCCCCTAATATCTGCCGCCCGGGGCCCGTGCACCCACTGCCACCCCCCTAAATCCGGCCCTGTGTCAACTAACCCGACAATTTGACATCATTTTTGTCCTGATGAAGAGGGCGATCGGCACTCGAAATGTCGACAAAAAATTAAAAAAAATTAATTTTATTTTTCACCTTGGCTGCCCTTCTGCCACATACTTATATCATAATGTCCAGCCACAAGGGCGGATCCGGAGGTGTTTCTCGGGGGGGGGTAGTCTGGAGTGACTGGTCGCACAGCACACATTTTTTTCTTAATTTCGGTATTTTAAAGGCGTATTCTCTACTTGTTTGCCAGAATATAAATACAAATCAAATTTTTAAGTATTAATTTTTAAAATTTTACATTAAAAATAATTTTTTTTTAGAAAAAAAGGATTTTTTTATCCTTACCGTCAAAATCTCGACATCGAATCGAATTTTTGTCATGAATCCAATACTTTCTCTCTGTATTTAGGTCTATTAACATATATA
Source organism: Euborellia annulipes (assembly GCA_023213315.1). Classification (NCBI taxonomy): domain Eukaryota; kingdom Metazoa; phylum Arthropoda; class Insecta; order Dermaptera; family Anisolabididae; genus Euborellia; species Euborellia annulipes. The sequence continues at coordinate 6,421 of JAKCPI010013408.1, read as the reverse complement.
GAATGTAACGAAAATAAGTATTTCAAATACATGTCCCTTTCTGCCATCTCTGCCTCCACAGTTGAACCCAGAAAGGCAAGGGCCACGCGCATCAGTTGTGATGTTTATTTTCAAAAACGATTCCCTATTTTATTTTGCACCTTTTTTGAAGGCAATTATGTAAGCGCTGGTTGAATTCTAATCGCAGATAACATTTAATTATCTTTATTTGATTTCAATAAATCATATAACAGATAAGGCGAAATTTAGACGGAGTCCTTCCGAAGGTCAGCAGCTCAATTTTGTGTATTTATTAGGCTACCTCCTCTTTTAGCGGCTTTAAACGACATTTGACAATTAATTAATAGAAATTGAAACTTGGCTTGGTGAAATTTTAAATGAATTGAAGCTTTAATCCTAAATATAAATAAATAAATAGGGAAATAGAAAAAAAGTATCGATACTTGTACTTGGTATCGTATCGGAAGAAAAGTATCGAGTATTTTTTCTTTTCTTTTTTCGGAGGCCAAAATACGGATTTCGCCAAAATAAAAAAAAGTCAGGCAGTGAACAAAAAAGTGAATACAAACACCCCAACACATAAACGTTATGGAGGTATAACATATATACCATCCCTAACAGAAGAAATAAAGAAGATTTTTAAAAAAGAAAATATATTTTTGTCTGCCAAGGTAAACCAAACGCTTAGACCTCTTTACTCAAATAAAGATAAAACTGACAAATTACAACAAAAAAATTTGGTTTACCAAATAGAATGTCTTAAATGTAAACAGGATAAAAAAAACCTTATATTTATTTTGGGGAGACAAAACGTCCTTTAAGAATTCGTCTCAAAGAACATTTCAACACCGTGCGAGACAAGGGCGGTCCTAGCCTTACATTTTGGGGGGGGTCACTTTTTTTTTTTATAGTATAAATAAATGGGCCTGGACCCCAATAAATATATATTAATCAAATATGAGTATCGTTTAAGTCTTAAATGGCCTAAGTTGCCGAAAAGATTGTGTGAATGGGAGAGTGAGTGGGAAAAAAGTGTGTGTTAAAAAAAAAAAGATTTTTTTTTTGGGGGGGGGGGGTCACGACCCCCTTGACCGCCCTCTGGGACCGCTGTTGGTGCGAGATAAGCAGATGAAAACTGCTCTGCTCTTTCGATACACAGCCTGGACTTCAAACATGAAATGGATTTGGAGAACACAAAAATTGTGTTTTGAAAAAAACGAAGTCAAGAGAAAATTCAAAGAGGCGGCCAACATTCAAATAAATATAAACAGAGCTATAAATTTCAAGACAGACACCGAAAACCTCTCGGAGTGTTATAGCTCTGTTAAGGCCCCCTTGGTTCCTTTTATGTATGAAAATAATTCTTGTATAGAAAAACAGCCTTTCGGTTTTTTAATCATAGTTTTAAAAAGAAAAAATAATTCTATTTTGTTTTATTTCTAAATGTCTTAAAATAACTTATATCCAAATGTAGAAATGTAAAAGTATTTTTTTTTTTTTTTTTTTAATTCCCCTTTTTAGGCTGCAGAGGCCATTAAGGTTTTAATTTAACATATATATATATATTATATTTATAATACCGATGGCTACCGGGAGACGTTCTACACGCTGATTTCTGGGGGTCACCAATCCCAGATTTCTCCGTGCTTGGCATTGCTTAACAGCAACGATTGTGGTGACTCTTGCTCTACTCCGTTGCCAGGCCCCCCGGCCCCAAATGTAAAAGTACCAATAGATGTCTCTGACTGTAAGGAGATGATTTTATATAAAGAAAGACAAAATTAGATTTATTATTAATCTTTATTAATCTTTATTATTAATTTTTCAACTAATGTCTGTTGATAAGAAAGTGTTGGGCATTAAATGGAAAAGAAGGTTTGTTCCTGGAGAGGATTTCTGTAAAAATCACCTATAAAAAGGTACAAACCCGACACTGAGGAAGACAAGCTGGAAGCTGTCGAAACCTACATTGGTTTGTTAACCTTTTAAAATAAATATGATTTTTAAAAAAATTGTATTTTTTATTTGTGTACTGAAAAGGCCTAAACCTCACTATTAAAAAAAAAAAAGTCTGTCCAATTTCACTGATCGACAAAAATGAACTTTTTTTCTTTCACAAAAATCAAGATATGAGATTCTAGAAGAATTTTTCATCAGATAAATTTTGCCCCATCAGGCACACTTTTAGAGATATAGAGAAAAATAAATTTTAATAAGAAAATGTGCTCTAAAACGGCTCTTATTTTGAAATTTCAAGATTTTTTTAAGGCGACACCCCTTAGAAATAAGCAGATCGATACCTCCGGTAATCGAAAGTTGTGTTCTGTGCTGGTCACACCAGATTTTTTGTGCCGAGGCATATTTAGTTTCCAACTCTACGGTAAATTATATATTTTGTAACCATGGCAACCATTTCTCCTATCTTTCCTATGAAGTTCAAGAGTAAAGTGGTCTTCAGAAGATTTCAATCGCAAAATGAGAATATACATTCAGGGCCGTAACGAGAGCGTGGCAAAACAGGCGTCCGCCACGGGCGCAAGGGGGCAAACAAAGGGGACCGACTTGATGTGAGCTGCACGGGGTTTTTATTTACCAACATTTTAATCAGTGAGGCGCTACGGGGGAGAGGGGAACTGGCCTCCGACAATTATATCAGTTCTTATTCAGGGGAGAATTTAGAATTTGAAATATCATTTTATATATTTTACAGAATGTGTATATACTCTGAAATATGGTGGTGGGGGGGGGGGGCGCAAGTTAGACACTTGCCACAGGCCCTTGTTACATTTTAAAGAGCATCTAAAAAATAATTGATTTTTAAATTTAAGTACAGTAGAGTCCCGTTAATCCGAACTAATTGGGACCGAGGGTCGTTCGGATTATCGGGATGTTCGGATTAACCGGAATTGTAAGCTTGAATTAGTTAATTTTGATAATAAAGTCGTATTTATAACGTTGTAAACCGTGAAACTTGTCGGTGATATTAAACTCTAAATAAATATTTCATAATAATAATAAAATAAAGTTCCTTTAATGTCTAATTTTCATTTATATTTCTCTTAAAAAAAAAAAAAAAATCCTACGCAAAAAGAGTTCGGATTAACCGGAAGTTCGGATTGGCGAGGTTCGGATTACCGGGACTCTACTGTATTAGTACTCTTTGGCTTTTATTCAAAAGCTTCGTGTCACGTCCCATGGGGGTGCCTAACTTAAATATAAATAGCTCTTTTCGTTATTGAGATATTTTGTTTACAGACACACACACACACACACACACACCCCCGACAGACCATGTCGCGAAAACCACTTTTTTGGATTCAGGGCACCTCAAAACGTGAAGATCCATCAAAATCTCGACATCAAATTTTTGACATGACTCCAATACTTTCTCTCTATATATATATTAACATATATATAGAGGTAAGAGAAAGTAAAAATAAATAATAATTCCCGTTATTTTTTGACACCTCTTCGTATGTTCTATAAAATATTATATTTTTATTTTAAAAAAAGCATATATTTTTTTTTTTACTATTATGGAAAAAGTAAATTTTTTTTCCTTAAATTATAGATAGAATTATCTTACTTAAAAAAGTATCAAAAGATGAAAAAATTGACAAGCCTCAGACTATGGCCCGGAGGTGCGACAAAAATTAGTTCAATTAGATTGGCTACGAATCTCTAGACGGGGTCTAAATGGCCTTAAATGAAATTAAAAAAATAAATAAATAAATTGACTAAATACTTTTTTTCGAAAAAAAAAAATTTATTTTTAATGTAAAATTTTAAAAATTAAAAAATTTGTTTTGCATTTATATTCTGGCAAACAATTACAGAATGCGCCTTTAAATTTCCGAAATTAAGAAAAAATAGTGTTCTGTGCGACCAGTCACACCAGATTACGCCCCCCCCCCCCGAAAAAAACACCTTTCAATATGAAATTTAAACAAAACAAATTAATTTTAAGAGAGGATTAATTTTGAATTGTGGAGTATTTAAAAAAAAAAAGATTGAGGGAAGCGCACCAAGCGGGGAGAATTCGAACTAAAGTGTTCTTTAGTTTGTTCCACAGAGTATATAAAAAAGGTTTGTTGTATGCTTTGATTCTCTTATGCAATCGACAATCAAATTTAATGGCGATTCTTAGAAAATCTATTAATAACTGATGATTAAAATGATTTAAGACATGAATTTAATAAATAATACCAAATGGCTTAAATAAGAATGCCTGGAATTTTATAATATCGTTTAGAGTCTTATATGGCCTTAGTTGCCGAAAAGACTGTGTGTGAATGGGAAAAAGTGTTTTTTTTTTTTTTTTAAATAAAAAAATAATAATAATAATAATAAGAAATAAGAAATAGGATATTCATTAAATATAAAATTAGATGGTATAAAATTTTATGATCCCCAATTCGACGAGAGAATTAATAGAGAAAGAGAGAATAATCAAATAAAATGTTGCCAAGAGCATACCATTAGAAATAATCCTTTGGTGACCACGCCGTGTGAGGCCAAGACGAACAAAGATGACGAAAAATAATTTTCCATAATCCAAGAGCACTATTTAAAACACTAATAAGCACTGATGATCACAAAATAAAAAAAAACAACTTTTTTATTAAAAACACGCAAGAGGGTTTGTCACAATGGCGGGGCAGAAGCCTACTGGCGCTGCAACGACGCCGTGGCTTTCTCCTCAAAGAGGGGAAGTGGAAGAAGAGGCGTGGAGGGGGGTGGCGCGTCCAAGGGAGGGGATCTTTCGAACAACTTTCTCTTACCCTTCGGTAATCGAAAGTTGTGTTCTGTGCTTGTCACACCAGATATTTTCGTGTCGATATATATTTAGTTTCCGCCGATATATTAGAATTCAAGATGTAAAATTTATAAGAATGAGAAAATTGTCTGTGTGTGTTTTAGACCAGCGTTTCCCAAACTGTGAGGCGCAGACTAGTCTAAGGGAAGGCGCGAATTTTTCCAAATGAATTGCTAAAGTTTTATTAATAAAATAAATAAAAAAAATATTTTTTATATTAATTTTTATGGAAATAAAAATTTTTGTTTGTATTATTAAAATAATAGGGGGGGGTGAGGGGGAGGCACCATATGATTAAATATTTTAAGGGAGGCGTGGTAACATAAAATTTGGAAACCACTGTTTTAGACCATGAAGGAATTGAGCTAGGATCATGGGCGTAACTAGGGTGGTGCCGGGGGCCCTCCCCCTCCAAGGAAAATTGAGAAAATATGGGACTTTCCACGGGAGGATAGCTGGTCCCATGCCCCCCTCCCCAGCCAAATTCTCTAGTTACGCCCATGGCTAGGATGTTGAAATTTTTTATCGACCAAAGAGTACTAATACTTTACTGATGTACTTTTTTAATTTTTTTTTTTTTTTTTGTCGATTTTCTCAAAATTCGCTCGAAAGATTTTGATTAAAATTCATAAATCAATTATTTTTTAGGTGCTCTTTAAAATGTATATTCTCATTTTGCCTTTGAAATCTTCTGAAGAACACTTTACTCTTGTACTTTCCCCCCCCCCCCCCCCCCCCCCCCCCCCCCCCCCTTTATAATAGGGAAGATGGGAGAAATGTTTGCCATGGTATGATATTGTCAATATTATTGTCCGTGTAAGGGGCACTTTAGACTTAATTGTTCTCAATGGTGTATCCATTTGTAGATTGGGTCTCATGTAGCTAGCAGCATGTAGCTCTAGCAAAAAAATCTACAGTGTACAAGTACAGTGAGGGGCAATATTAAGTCCCACCCATGCGTTTTCTACTTGTGATTATTTCATTGTTTTTAAAAAAATATTAGATATATTTTTTAATAGAAACTTTAATGGTTCAAATCTAGAAAATTTCCAATAAAGATTTTCATTTTCTTTTATAAAAATATGGGTGGGACTTAATATTGTCCCTCACTGTACCATAACATGTTAAACACACTCACTACTCGTGGGGATAGCGCAGGAGAGAATGAAATTGTCAACTGATTACAGGAAATGATAAAAACAATTTTTATATTTAAAAAATGTGTTTTTATTAATTTTCATTTGTTTTTTTTTGTCAAAAAATTGACAAGTTACGAACACACTTTGCAAATTTGAATTATATCTTAATTTTAATAATTGTATATATATATATAATATTTATATAATGAATGAATGAATTAATTAATTACCTAAATTTACAAATAAAACAATTTTTTGTTAAATAGTCGAATTCCAAGTCATTCTATTATAAGAATAATTCCTAGATTCAAATCCTAGTGGAAGATGTAAGAATAAAATTACGTTAAAAAAATCCTCCAAAAGAATTTTATTGGAACCAAATATATATTTATTTTATTTATATATATATATATCGAGAATTGATAAATACAAGTTGGACGTTTATGGAAGTAAACGGGGAGGGCGA
>JAKCPI010013407.1:0-11047 GCA_023213315.1 Euborellia annulipes | reverse complement strand
ATAATGCATTCCTCGAAAGGAATCAATGCTGAGGGAGTCCCTCCTCAAACTAGGACATCCTCCATAGCATAGAAGAGGTTCGATAAAAGCAACCAGAAATAAGGATTAGTTCACTAGCTAGAAACGAACGAAGGAAATAATGTTAACTTCACGGGAGGGGGCCGGAAGATGCCCACACAGAACAAAATATTGCAGCAATGTTGCAGAAATATTGCGAATCTTGCATAAATTGCCAATTAATATTGCAGGAATATTGCATCAATATTGCAAATCTTGTGAAATATTGGCAATATTGCAGCGGCAACATTCCAAGGTAGGAATATTGCTGCAACATTGCAGCAATATTGTTGCAATATTCCTATGTTCGCCTTTTTGCAACATTGCAGAAATATTGCATCAATGTTGCTGCAACATTCCAGCAATATTTTGTGCTGTGTGGGTGGCTACGGCCAGAGGCCGGTTGGGTTTGAGGTGTGTGTCTTCGAGCACAAAAGCACCTAGGACATCCCGATAGAAATTTAAAATAATAATAAAATGGATTTCTTTTTAAAAGAATTTATGAATAGTTTGAAAAAAATATTCAAATTTATATTTTCAGATAGGATTTAATTTACAATTATATATTTTAGATGAAAATCAATTTTAAATGTCATAAATTCCGATGGGACGTTCAACACGCTGATTTCTCGGGGCCACTCGGGATTTTGGACTTTACAGATTTAAACTAAAACGTCTTTTTTTTTATTGTGTGTAAATTAGAATTTTATTAAAAGAACGTGAGAGAATAAAAATAAAAGAGTCTTACTGGTAGAGTAGAGAGTATCCAAGGCCTCTTTTCCTCCTCGTGCCCTCCCTTTCTTAATAGACAGGAAACCTTTCCTGTTTCCTGCCCTCCACACTCAAATAACAGGTGAATCAACGTCCAACCAAACCAACGTTTAAGGCTCTATGATACACTTTTATTTTTAATTTTTAAACAAACCACTAACAAGAACATTGTAATATTTTCTAACCTTAAAAAGAGAATATTTCTTTCTTAGATAATTTAACTAAACATTTTTCTGAATAATATACATCACTGTGAATTATTAATCAATTAATAAATACTAATTGGGTCAAATTAAAGATTTATTTACTTTCTCGGCCAATTAGATCGTTTCCTGAGCCATGTATTAATTAGGCATTGTTGTGAATTGTTAATTTAAGCCTCGGTGACAGTTTCGTTTATAGTACACGTAACAGACACCGAGAGCGCGCGCATCGTTTCATAAAAATTAATGAAAATAAGAAAATGTAAAATTTCTGATTGATAATTTAATTAATTTTTTATTTATTTATAGACTACTTTCATTTTTCAAAATTTAACTAACTATTAACACACCTTAATTCGGAACAACTTTTTTTTCTTCCTATATAAAATTGGAAAGTATTAAATTCAAGTTTTCTCTAAAAATTTTTATTTCTAAATAGATAGAGAGAGAAGAATGGTAAACAGGTATTCTACTAGTACCACCATATATGCCAGTTGAGTCGGTTGTTTCAACAACAACAACAACAACAGTAACAGCCTCTCTCTCTCTCTCTCTCTCTTTGGGATTAGCATTTGCCAGTCCATTTTTGGTGGCTTGCTTGATTCTCTTTTTCTCTCTCTCTCTGCCTCTTTCGCTCCAATTGGGCAGCACTTGGCATACTTCCGCTTTCGCGTAGGCATCTAGAGATTCTCTTTTTTTTTTTTTATTCGATAACCGGGTCGATTATTTTATTGAAGGTGATTCGGAACCTCTATTTAAATTTCAAATGTCATCTTGAAAGAGGTTAATTAACTATCTATATTTATATACAGTCTACATCTCTTAGTTTCCAGTTATCAGCTGTTTTTTTTTTTTTATTTACCCAGAGTTAGAGATCGGTGAGAGTAGAGATTTAAAAAAAAATTAAAAAAGATAATTTTATTTTAATAAAATTAATTATAAATGTTTAATTGGAATTTATTTATTTATATTGTTGTAACAATTAAAATTATATCCTCTCTTTTAGTGATTGTTTTTGTTTTGTAATTTTATATTTATAATAATAATGAAATGAGATATTTTATCTTTAAAAATTTGAAAATAATCTGTTGAATAGAAAAAAAAAAAATAAACCTCCATCTGAGAAGAGATTAATTTTGTTGCAATTCTTGCTTCCCACGCTTTAAGGTCGTCACTTGATGTACGGTACGTAGACTGTACACACTTGTACATATAATACTCGTTCGTACACACCCACACAGATTAAATTCTTCATGGAAGCCTTGAGACGGCCGTGAATTTTTTTTTTATGAATATAATAGAAACAAAATAATATATTTCACACGCATTAGGAGAAGAAGGAGAGGAAATTCTTTTTATTTAACAAATAGTAGAGTAAAATCATGTACTATCTGCATAGCTCGCATTCTAATTGTTTCAAGGTGAGCCCTATTCTCTTCTTGGGTTTCTTTATTTATTTGAGTTAAATGGTAGCCAAATCAATTTGGTAGCACAAGAGACAAGAACTCTAACCACTACATTGGCTCCATTTTCTTCTTGTTAAACTTTCGACCGTTGGTTCTCGTTGAAACATTTTGTAAATTAAAATTAAATATACAAATTAAACACTAGGTTATTTGTTTTAAAGGTTTTATTAATTAAAAATTAACACTTGATAATTCCTTGTCATCATCAGAAGTGATTACATTCTAATACATGAAAGTAGATACAACATATAATATATATATACAATAGAGGCAGTGGTACCAACAGTAATACATCAAAGTAACAAGATTATGTTGTCAACATAACTCTATATAAATCAAATAAACTATTAATATAATAAAAATATAAGAAATACAATAAAAAGAAAATTAAAAATATAATAAGTATAAATAATAACAATAATAGTAAAAATAATACTGTATACTTTATGTATATATTTATATATATGTATTATACCAGGGGCGTATATAGAATTTTTTTTCGGGGGCCCGAACTGAAAATTTTTCTGCGGAAAATTTTTTTTTTAAGAAACTAAATTTTTTTTTCACACGAAATTTTTTGCAGAACATTTTTTCCTTTGCGGAACCAAAGTTTTCCATCCTGCGGAAAAATTTGTTGCGCTGATGTCTGTATATCCCTATATATGTATATGTGTTTGGGAAATTTCGGGGGGGGGGGGGGGGCCGGGCCCCGCTCGGCCCCTTATATACGCCCCTGTATTATATGTATATGTATGTGCATGGGTACAAGAAAAAATGGTTTGAGCTGAGTATTATTTTTATTATTATTGTTATTATTTATATTTTTAATTTTCTTTTTATTGTATTTCTAATATTTTTATTATATTAATAGTTCATTTGATTTATATAGAGTTATGTTGGTAACATAATCTTGTTACTTTGATGTATTACAGTTGGTACCACTGCCTCTAGTAATCACTTCTGATGATGACAAGGAATTGTCAAGTGTTAATTTCTAATAAATAAAACCTTTGAAACAAATAACCTAGTGTTTAATTTGTATATTTAATTTTAGTATAATTGAATCAGAGTATAAGAAAGCTTTATAGTATTCTTGTTGTTTTAATATTACAAAATCCAAGGTTGCCAATTGTCCTTAGATTATGTAATTAGTAAGTATTATTATTATTTATTAAATTCATTTTGGAAATATCACATGTAGGAGGAGGTTGACTGAATGAAATATCTGTGCGTGGACGTTGTTTATTGACGTAGTATAGGCTTGCCTGCTGGCCTACCTATTGATATCTAATCAAGGATTTGGAAAAGAAACTAATATTAGGCTATAGGGTCACAAAATCGTTTGGCGGGCTACCGTATAAAATACATTTTGGTTATTTATTTTATTTTACAATAGTAATTGAAGGGCTTACAGGGGGAGGGGGATTTCATTTTGGGATGAAACTTCGGGTAATGATTATAGACCTTTAGGGGGGTTCACCCCTTGAAATAGTAACGCGCAACGCTCAATAGGTTCGGAGAAAATGACGTTTAAAAAAATTCAAAGTCCGCTTATATACTAGCAGGGCCGTGCTTAGGGGGGGCGACCGGGGCCTTTGCCCAGGGCGCAAATTTTGAAGGGGCGCAAGTGCAGATGAATCTTTGAATGCTAATATCAGTGGCGGCGCGTCCACTAGGCAAACTAGGCGGCCGCCTAGGGCGGCAACCTGGAGAGGACGGCAAAAAGGGAAAAATAAAAAATAAAATTTTGGTTCCGGGGGCGCCACACGGGAAAAAATTTCGGTCCCGGGGGCGGAAAAAATTAGCGTCTCTAAAAAAAAGGTAAAATATTTTTCCCGGGCGGGAAAAAAATATATACAAAGGGCGCTAAAGGACTAACTTGCCCCGGGCGCTAAATAACCTAGGCACGGCCCTGTATACTAGTAAGGCTTTTTATAGGACAATGGCGACAATAGTCTAGTAGGTAGCGTGTCTACAATTAAATAAATTTATTATTTAATATTAAAGATTATTTATTAATAAATAACTATAGTGTTATTTTGCTAACAAAAAAAGACTTTAAATTTTAAATCATAATTTAATTATATTCAATAGTAATATTTTAAATAACTACCAAATAAATACACTATTATTTAATAAACTATTATTCAAAATACTATGTATAATTTAGGCTATTAATAAGTAAAAAGTTTCAATCTTATTTCTTGATTTTATGTTATAGGGCTCTAAACATTTTACTTTTTTTATTACAAACATGAGACTGAAGGATAATCTTCATAAAAACATTTAAAACAAAAATTTTTTCGGCATCTAGCACAATCAATGAAAGCGAAATAATTTTTACAAGAACAATGAATTATTTTTTAAAAGATCAGTTGGAAAACAAACAAACATCATTTACGTTCAAAATTTCTCTATTAATAAATAATCTATAATATTAAATAATAAATTTATTTAATTGTAAAAACAATCAAATAAATAATTTAATAAAAAAAATAAGTCGTGCACGGGATTCGAACCCCAAGCGCCCATTTGTTAGGTAGACACGCTACCTACTAGACTATTGTCGCCATTGTCATATAAAAAGCCTAACTAGTATATAAGCGGACTTTGAATTTTTTAAACGCCATTTTCTCCGAAACTATTGAGCGTTGCGCGTTACTATTTCAAGGGGTGAACCCCCTAACGGTCTACAATCATCACCCGAAGTTTCATCCCAAAATAAACTCCCAAGGTCGTGCCCTCCCCTTGTTAGTGGAAGATAGTCATAAGCCACCATTTTGTCATTTTTTAGACATTTTCTGACTCGGCAGGGCAAACTGCATTGTCAAGCGAAACAAACAGACCTATAATGTAATAATAGAGCCTATAGATAAGGGGAAGGTAAAAAATTAAAACTAAATATTCACTTCAACCTGACAAGTAAATAATTGAGTGAACAAGTTGTTTAGAATTCAATTTTCTTTTTTTGCAGCATGCCTAAAGATAGTCTTTTGAGTCAGTCATTCCATTCATTATTTAATCAATCATTTGTATTCTAACTTTTAACGAGAACCTTGAAACGAATATTTATAGAGATTCTTTTCTCTCTCTCTCTCTCTCTCTCCGTGCCTTTGCAATTTATGCTAATTCTAGGGAGCAATTTATTTATCAGAATTTAAAGATGTTTTTTTAAAAAATGTAACATACAATAAAATTTTCTACACTGTAAAAGAAAATATGAATTTTCAATCATTTTTCATATACTTCGGTGATATAATATTAATATACCCAGGATATGAAATAAAATTAATATAAAAGTTTATGAACAAATTACCAACTTTTAAACTTATCTTTTTCTTTGTGTGCCGCCAAATTTTGAAATCGTTAAAAGTGTACCGCAACAAGTTGAGAATCACTGGTCTAAACGTTCTCAAATAACTCGACTACCTCAAGGAATTTTTATTAATATTATTTTAAGGAAACTTGAAATTATTCTTTTAAAATTTATTTCACAAATCTAAATTTATTAAATTCTTGTTTGAAATTCGCGCTCTAAACTATTTAAATATTTATGAAGTATATTAAAATCATACTAATTAAATAATTTTTTCAACTAAATAGCTATAAAAATTCAAATTCTAATTAACAAATTTTACCAAAATAATTAATTTTAAAATATACAAGAAATTTGTTTGGTTGGCTACAAATTGAATTTTCTCATATACCGATATGAATATTCATAAACAGTTTATGAAACAGAGTTCCTATACTTGTATATGAAGTTTTCTTGAAAATTTTTAACAGTTTTGGGTGAATATAAAAACCACTTGATGACAACTTCGTTGCTGTTGAGCAATGCCAAAGAGCGACTGAATTTAGTTTGGATGAACCCAAAAAACAAGCGTGTGGAACGTCCTTTTGAAACCACCAATATTTTTTTTTTTTTTGGAATGGGTGCATAAGGTCCGAAGACCTATAATGACCAGTAGTGGTCACATGCAGCCAGGAAGAAAATAAAAACAAAAGGAGAAGCATAAAGGGGAAACTCAACTGCGGGAACTGAGAAGATGCCTGTTGAGGTTAGACTTGAAAGTCTGAAGATTGTAGGTTTTGGGGAAGATAGACGCAGGGAGCTTGTTCCAATCATGGGAGGTCATGGGGACAAAGGAAGAATGAAATAGTTTTGTTCTGTTAGTCGTGATCTGAACAGCATAGGGATGCTGGGAAGATGCCTCTCTTGTGTTCCGTGAATATGTTGCATTGGGTGGGATAATTGATTTTAATTCGGCAGAGCATTGACCATGATAATACCTGTAGAAGATATTAAAAAGTAGGAAAGAATTTACAGTAGTAAATTCAAAGGGACGCTCTCACTTCTTGACATTAAACATTTTAATAGCAAATAAACATGAAAGATAAGTTGAAACAATAAAATAATAAATTTTTATTTTAGAATAATTTACAATTGAGTAAAAGAAAATTTCATCTAAATGACTTCATGGTAACTAGTCATAGCAGGGGCGTATATAAAAATTTTTTTCGAGGGGGGCCCGAACTCAAAAATTTTTCTGCGGAAAATTTTTTTAAGAAACTAAATTTTTTTCACACGAAACTTTTTGCAGAACATTTTTCTTTGTGGATCCAAAGATTTTCATCCTGCGGAAAAATTTGTTGCGCTGATGTCTGTATAACCCTATATATGTATATGTGTTTGGGAAATTTCGGGGGGGGGGCCCGGACCCCCTCGGCCCCCCTTATATACGCCCCTGAGTCATAGAGATGTAGTAACCTTTTGAATGTGGATCTAAGTTAGAAAATATACCATCTATTTTTCTAGTTTCTTTGCATGAAGGTTCAAAGGGACTTAAAATTAGACCTTTTGATATAAAGTAATCATAAACTTCCGAACGTGAAATGCATAAGCTCTCTCCATTAGTACTAAGTACAGTGGGAGCTAATAAAGGGAAGAAAAAAAATTGAGAGGTTAAAAGAGGTTTTTTTTTTTAAACACCCACACTTTTTTCTCATTCACACTCACATTCACACAGTCTTTTCGGCAACTTAGGCCATATAAGACTTTGACGATAACCGTTATGAATATATATTATTTGGGGTCCAGGCATTCTTATTTAAGCCATTTGGTATCCAAATGGCTGAGCACGCGACTTTTGGTATACGGTTAGGATAGCACGCTAACCTCTAACGTCAAACCCCGAGGGCTTAAAAGAGGTTAAAATATTTCTCCATATTTAAGAAAAACCAGTGCCTGCTTGAGGATTTGTTTGCATTCATAGAATATACAAATGCAAAGAATACATAAATATTTCTCTATACATTTCCTATAGGGACCGTGCGTCTAGACCTTTGCGCCAACTAGTGGCAATCATCTTAATTAGTCGGGGGATTTGTTAAATATTTAACATGTGATTTATTTTTGAATAATTATTAATTAAATATATTGAGATTATTTGAAGTTTGTCGACTTTAAGAAAAAATTGCTGTATCCGTGGCTGTAATAATACATAAAAAAAACAAAACATTCACACTTTTTTCTCATTCACACTCACACTCACACACACATTCATACAGTCTTTTCGCAACTGAGGCCATATAAGACTTTTTACGATATCCGTTATTAATAAATATACATATATGGGGTCCAGGCATTCTTATTTAAGCCATCTGGTATCCAATTGGCTTAAATAAAATCATCGGACTGCCTGGGGTCCGAACCCGCGACGTTTGGTATATGAGGTTAGCACGCTAACCTCTACGCCATGCCCCGAGGGCGTAATAATACATCACTTCAGAAACCTGGAATGGATGTGAAAGTGACATTTTATAAATTTCCAGATAGCCACATGAAAATAGCAAAACGTAAACAGTGGACAAAAACAGTAAAAAATTATGACCAAGTCCAAAATTAATTAAAAATATATTATATAATTAAAATGAATTTTGAGATTAAACTCTACGCATGTAAATAACTCATTTTATTAACCAGGTTCTTAATATTTATGACATTTATTTCATAATAAAAACTTAACCTTAAAACTTTTTTCCATTTCAGAGAAAATCCAAAAGACTGGGTATCAAATCAAAATTCGAGAATTTGTAGTAGTTTATAAACAACGAAAAATCGGAACATCCGTCTTATATTCCCTCGATTTTTCCTGGAAGCGAAAATATTTTTAAAAAATATACAATCCTTGTGACGTATCCGGCTATTAAAAATTCGTGAATTACTAAAAGCTGCTAGTACTAATAAATAATAAACTAATAAGTACTAATAAATCCTCTTTTTGGTCACAAAGACCTATTCACCCCAGAAGAAGTAGATGTAACATAACCTTCTGTAAGGATACATATTGAACGAATTAAGAACTTTAAAATTTTATCTAAAGTTCCAAATTCATTATTTCCTCATATTGATGAGAACTTGAATATAAAACGAATGATTTGGATTTAAATGTGACTTTGACGCTAATGACACTTTCAAAAGAATTTGTTTTTTCAACTACCGCATAGACATGATTTGAGTTGAATATTTTTTTTCTCTTTTTCATCATTGTGGCCGCGTATAATATTACTGACAACTAGTTGAAATCAGTATTTTATTATTTTTTCCATTTTTTTAAATATTTTATGTTGTTTGCAATGAATGTTTACATTCCACAAAGTTTGTCAAAAGAACACTAGACAGCGCTTACTTAGGCTATAGTGCTGCCTCTATGTTTCACGCACGATCCCTATGGGAGAAATCGTAACTTTCACTGTGTCCATGTGATTTTTCTAAGTGAATTTCCGATTTTGGGTTTAAATTTATATAAAATTAGAGGTTGCCCATATTTGGACCCCATTTTCAAAATGCAACTTTTTGCAACTTTTTTATGAAATTGTGAGTTTTTATTTCTGAAACTTTCCAGAATTGTAAGATATGATTCAATGTTTAAATTCACCCATATGTCCAAAAATGTACCGACTACATTCAAAAATCAAAAAGGTAGCCCAAATTTGGACCTTCTCCTCTAGTAAAAAAAAAAAATAAATAAAATCAAATACTTGATATGTTAACTTTATTTTTTTAAATGCTTTTATTTAACTTACTCTTTTCAAGGTCACCAACTTTATGGCTTTGTTAAGGACACTTCCCGATGAGCTAGAGGTGTGAAATTTGATATTTAAGAGTCATTTTTGATGACGCAAATTGTGAGTTTGGTTTTATTGTTTTTTGTTTTTCTGTCTAGGCAACGTAGACATTGTGAATGGCAACTTGAAATTATTATTGGGTCTCATCTGGTCATTAATTGTGCGATATCAAATTGGAAGATCTAAATTCCCGCCAAAGAAATTGATGCTGGCCTGGCTGAAGGCGGTACTACCAGAATGCAAGGTGAGCATATCAATCACTACTGATGAATTATTTTATTATTATTTTTCGATTCTATTCGATGGTCTGTCTGTGTGTGTGTGTTCAAAATAAAGCATGAAAAAGGTGAGCCTGAGTCGGCTCAAGGGGCGAATCCCGCAGCGCGGTTAGTTAATTCATATTAGAGGTAAAGTATTCCCTGACGATTAAGGGGTTCAGGAGTGACGTCTAAACGTACTTAAAAAAAAACTAAACTATTATAAGGAATTTTTCAATGCTGTTTTTTTTAAATGAATTAAATTCATAAGAGATTATTGGGACATCGAGCTATAATTTTTTTAATGCCTTATTAGATAACTAGCTGCGGTAGGGTTGCCTATCGGCAACCCTACCCCACTTAGACCCTGGCAGGCCGTCTCAAGGATAGTGACTAACCTTATAGAGTTGTCCAGATAAATGTATTTTAATTAATTATGAGGAAGAGTTTTTATTTTCATTTTAAAGATTTGATAAAATATATTTTTCGTAAAGCGAGTTAGATCCTGTTTTCCTATGCTTTGCTATGGGATGTTTGATAACCCCCAAAAAGGGGGATTCCTACCCTAATTCGGTATAATGATAGCCTAAAACCACCCCGGATAATTCCCTACCCATTAAAATAAACTCCATGAAAATCGGTCCAGTAGTTTGAGTCTATACATTACAAATAGGGACACCAAAAAGAAGTATCGATACTTACTAGTATCGATACTTTCCTTTCGATACGATACCAAGTACAAGTATCGATACTTTTTTTTTATTCCATTGTATCCCTAATTACACAAACAGACAGACAGACAGACAGACATTGTCTTTTATATAATAGTATAGAGATAGATTAAATAATTATTCTGAGGTGTGAAATTTCATTTTTTTAATTATTTACTCTCTGTGGAAAAAGAGCGTCACTTTAAGCTGATCAAAAATGTGAAAAATAAATAAGGGATATTTTTTTTGGGAGGAGGCTGACGATTTGAAGGAAATATGAAATCTTAGAGGGGAAAGAAAAGTCAGTCAAAAAAAAAAAGAAAATTTAATTATATAACAATTTTTATTATTTTTCATTTGAGAGATTTAATTTTTTCATTATTATAATTAATTAGCTTTAATTTTCATAAGTAGAGAGAATACATTGTTTTCCAATGGAAGAATTCTAGATT